>JAJIBD010038179.1:0-149896 GCA_021461705.1 Cryptotis parvus | reverse complement strand
AATTCCAGTAACAATTATATTAGGACATTCCCATGACCTAATATAATGGTTTGAGGCTCTTTATGTTCCTGTAGCAAGCCGATGCCCTTTGCTCTACTGGCATGAGAGACAGGACATATGGAGATATTACTGGTGCCCGCTCTAGCAAATAGATGATTAACGGGAAGATCGTGATCGTGAGATCGTGATCATCTCAAGGTAAGGTGTAGCAATGCGATTCTGCTTGTTATGTAAGTAAACCCATTCTAAAGGTCCAGATAATTGGGCTATAGCAGCAGTTGGAGACTCGGGAGTGTTGAAGACCAAGAACCATACCTTTTCTCCGGGATTAAATCTGGAGAGGTAAGATTTTTTGAAGCCGATTCATGAAAAAAATCTAATTCCTTCTGAGCTTTAGGAGTTAGCTGCCTTGGGCTATTTAAAGCAGGATCACCTTCAAGGGTGTGGAACAGGTTACTGAGCTCACAGTTAGGAATACCAAGGGAGGGGCACACCCAGTTGATATCCCCCAGCAGTTTTTGAAAATCATTCAAGGTTTTGAGCCTTTTCTGACTAATGGAGATCTTTTGAGGGCGTACTGTAGTGCGGTCAAGAGCATAGCCCAAATATTCATATGGAGGCTGCATCTGGATTTTCTCCGGAGCTACTTGTAAGCCAGCCTCTGGTAAAACTGTCATTACATCATTATATAAATTCTGGAGATCTCTGGAATTATCACAAGCTAGCAGGATATCATCCATGTAGTGGATGATGTATGCACCAGGAAATTTAGCACGAATGGGTCGCAAAACCTCATCAACAAAGTGTTGACACATCGTAGGTGAATTAGTCATTCCTTGGGGCAATACTGTCCACTGAAACCTACGTAAAGGACCTTTATGAATAATGGAAGGGACTGAAAATGCAAACCTTTTCCGATCATCTGGGTGGATAGGTATGCTGTAAAAGCAGTCTTTTAAATCTATGATAATTAGCGGCCAATCCTTAGGAATAGCTGCTGGAGAGGGAGCCCAGGTTGTAGGGCTCCCATGGGGACCATAGTAGAATTTACATTCCTTAAGTCAATCAGCAAACGCCATTTGCCTGATTTTTTCTGTATTACAAAAACAGGAGAATTCCATTCTGAAAACGTTTCCTCAATATGTCCTAATTTCAGCTGTTCTTCCACTAGATTTGTTAGCGCCTCTAACTTTTTGGTATTGAGGGGCCACTGTGGTGTCCATATAGGTTTGTCAGACTTCCACTGAATACGGATAGGTAGTGGGCGCTTAACCACAGCGGCCCCAATTAAAAAGGGTTACTCCCGGTGTTAGGCTTATTATGGAGAGCTGGAATTGGTGCTCGACGGGGAATTGGACGAGGTATGTGGATTACTGCCCCCCACTGCTCCAGCATGTCTCGACCCCATAAAGTTAAAGGCATAGGGGCTATATAAGGCTGGACCATGGCTACATTCCCTTCAGGGCCAATACACGGCAGCCACCTGGCACTCTGTCGGAGAAGAGAGGAGGAGATATTGCCTACCCCGCTCAGGCTATGGGACACTTTCTTTAGGGGCCCAGTTAGAGGGCCAATACTTGGTGGAGATTATGGATATGTCTGCCCCTGTATCCAACATGCCTTTGAATTTCCTTTTATAAATTTCGATGGGTATAACCGGCCGCTTGGCCTGAGAAATTCTGGCAGTGTACCCAACTAGATAGTTAGCAGGTGGCTGGTGGGCTTGGTTCTGTGTGGCTGCATAACCAACAATGAAGTTGGCAGAATGGTTGGTACTGTTTAAGCCACCAGCTGTAGGGTGTTCGGACTGACTACACGGATCCTCAAAAAATAATAATAGTTTAGCAAGTGGTTCCCCTTTTTAAAAGTCCATTTAGTTGGCACAGATATTGACAGTATTATCTCTCCATGAGATTCAGGATCCAGAAGTCCGAAATGCACCATAATTCCCTTAAATTTCAGCCAATCGCTCCCCTGAATTAAACCCATACTACCTGGGGAGCAGGTCCTTTTATCCCTGTTTTTAGCATGTAGGGGTCTTGACTTGGGTATATTGTGACAGTCTTAGGGCAGAGAATGTCGAGACTGTCACTGCCTGATGGGGTAGGCCAGAGAGCATTTATTGACTGTAATTCTGTGGATTCTGATTCGGAGGATAGTGGGCAGGTGGAATGAAGGAGAGTGCCCCTGGATTCAGCTGGGCCTGGGGCTGGCCCCCACCCAGTTTCCCGCATTAGGGGGAGGGAATAGATGTTATTTGAGCCTGCGGAGCTTGTGGAACCTGGGAGGGGGTCCATGTAACATTTCCTATAAAGGGATTATTAGAATGTTGCCCTGTATTGATAGTTTTAGGAGATGGGCAATCTCTACGGGTGTGTCCCTTCTTTCCGCAGCTAAAGCAGGTTATCTGTCCAGATGAAGCCTGAGGCTGACTTCGCCTCCAAGACCGACAGTCTCTGGCCCAATGTTTTCCTTTTCTGCACCTTGGGCATGGTCCAGGTGGGGCCCTTCGAGGGGTGGAGCTGCGATTATTAGAATAGTTTCTTCGATTATTGTTTATCCTTTGAAGTTTATTGTTTCTCCCCCTAGAGCTGTCTGACTTGTTTCTCCCCCTAGAGCTGTCTGACATTTCATCCCTCTCCTGATCCTCCTGCTGTATGGGATAAGCCTCTATATCATCCTGTGTTTTATGGGAGGTTAAACCGACATTTCTACAGGCCTTTAGATACCCCATGAGGTCATCCTTTTCCCTAATACCATATAGTAATGCTCGACATTTTTGATTAGCATTCTCATATGCTAAGTTTCGTTTTAGGATTTCTTGAGTGGTTGGGTCTTGAACCTGTCTTTGGATTGTTTCACATAATCTCCCAACAAAATCAAAGTATGGTTCATCACGACCCTGGTAAATTTTTGTATAGCTACCTAGAAATTCTGGGTCGGAACCTACTCTTTCCCACGCCTTTAATGCTGTCTCCCGAACGAATTTTAAAATAGGTTCAGGTAATGTCGCTTGTTTTGCTTTATCTTTCCATTCACCTTCACCTTTTAGCATGGCAAAAGTTATAGTATGGCCTGATTCCTTTTCTCTTAAAGTGTCAGTATTCTGGTTAACCCCATCTGCATACCACATATGCCATTGCATGTACTGTGATTTGTTTAGACAAGTATCGGCTACCGTTTCAAAGTCTCCCAATACCCACTGACTACTTTCGCTCCAATCAGCTAAATATTTTAAAGTATAAGGACTTGATATTCCAAACCTGTCGCAAAGCCTTCCTAAACGGGGTTATTGCCTCAATTTTTTAAGTCTTCATGAATCGGTTTTACTTTATCTTTAGATTGGTCATGAGAAAGATTGCTGGGCTTTGCTCTTTGACTCGAGCTAATCTGTTTCTCCCCTTCTTCCTCATCAGAGTTTGTAGTATCTGGCAGAGGAACATCTACCCCATTGAGGGTATTAACTGTGGAGAGATTTTCAGCTTGGGAATTTGCCTCCTCTGGGTTATCAGCCACATTAGAATTCTTTTTAGATTTTTTTTGCTGGGAATGTATACACCTTTTTCAAGTCTACAGTTTTGGGGCGTGTTTGTGAACGGCTTTTAGTTGGTTCACGCCTCAGTATTGGGTATGCGCTAGGTCCTGATTGATAAGTTATGAAATCAGAAATCTCCCTGCGTAACACATCCATTTCTTGGTTTAAGTTTTCAAGTTTCCTATATGTTTCTTCCTTTTTGTTCTTTCAATCTTATGTGTAACTTCCAAACCTCCTCTTTCTGTCCATCTATTCTATCTCTCTGTCTGTCAATTTCTTCCTCTAAGATAATGCTGATTTTATCGATATCCTTCTTCTGCTCTTCAAACTTTACTTCAAATTTTAAATCCTGTTTAATAATTTTACTTTCCTGTTCTTCTAATTTTTCTTTGAATTTTTAATCCTGTTCTTCTAATTTTTCCTTGAATTTTAAATCCTGTTCTTCTAATTTTTCCTCAAATTTTAAAATCTGGTTAATAATTTTACTTTCCTGTTCTTCTAATTTCTTTTCAAATTTTAAACTCTGTTTAATAATTCTGTCCTCAAGCTTTAAGACCAGTCTACCTGTAGCTTTATGATCCTCACTTATTTCTTCAATCGCTGAGTAAATCTCGTCCCTTAAGATTGCATTCAATTTATTACTTTCTTCCCTCTCTCTATTAAACATTGTCCTTACGCAAAGGTACAGTTTAAAAATCGCAAGGACCCAGATGATTTGTGAAAAGATAGAGTAGTTCTCAGAAAGGAACTTTATAGATTGGGCTATGTATGGTGCCGAGCCAATAAAAGATACAATGTATCTATACCATGAGATATCCATCATTTTACTCACGGTTCGGAGGCAGATGATCTCTGTCCGATGATAATTAGACCAGACGATGTTCGTGGTGCCCACACAAGGGACGCCAAATGTCGGGGCGCTCTGCCGGGGTCCCTGACAGTGCCGGGAAGCGAGTTCCCTTCTACCTCCTAAGCCGGCAAGGAATGGATGAGCACTCAGGGATCCGATGAGGTTTTAAAAGACTTTACTTATCACAGGTTCAGGCATACAAATCAGCAAAAAGGAAAAACCCGATGCTTAGGATTCCAGGCTAGAACCCCAGCCACGTGTAGGCCAAGATGGCGACCACCACGTGTATAGGCTTTGGGAAAGGAGAAGAACACTTCCAAGCAGGGCGACCGCTCCACAGCGAGCAACAGCCCCCAAAGAAGCGCCGGGAGAGTGAAAACCGGCTAGTTTATACCCATGCAACTCAGGCCTTCCTCCCATTGTTATGGAAAGCAGGGAGTGTTAAATGTCCTTAGATAATCCCTCCCTGCACCTCACCTAGGCCCTTTAGTGTGCTAATGTTTTGAGCCAAATGCCCTTAAAGGAGTTCTGCAACACTTAACTTATTTTTTTTTAAGTTTTTAATTCTATCACCGTGAGATACTCACATCTCAAAGTAGTCTAAGGGGTGAGTGATTTTATTACTACACATGATCAATACTGTAAAGGCAACCATGAGGCCATTTCCTCTTGGGGCTCCACTGTGCATAACAACAGTCATTAGAGGCCAGAGTGGTAGTACAGTGGGTAGGGTATTTGCCTTGGATGCGGCTGACCCAGGTTCAATCCCTGGCATTCTTTATGGTCTCCTCACCAGGAGTAACCCTTGAGCATTACCAGATGTGACCCAAAAAACAAAAATAAACAGTCATCAGAGAAGGATGGAGAAATAGAAAGCATATGAGCTAAAAATATTTTTAATATTTGTGTGCTCAATATGCTGTCTTCAGTTAACTTGGAGTATAAAATAATGACTCTATAAAATAATATGTAAAAAGGGCTGCACTACTAGTAACTTTCAAAAATTGGTCAAAATGTTCTATTGTTTTTTAGATTGTCTGTGAAATAAGAAAACTCAATCCACCATAATTTTTTCTAGACATAATTAAAATCACTTAGACCTGGTAACGAGCCAAATAAAAGCATTTCATTTCACAATTCTTCCAGTTTGTAGATCTGTGTATCTCAATTGCAGGCAAGTCACTCTATCAGCAATGCTGTCTTTGTTCACAGAGAAATGAACGGAAGCATATACTGCATACATAAACTGTATCCGGAACACAACTGGTCAAATAACAAGTGAACCATAAACTTCTTGAAATGTTTCAGAATTACAGGAACTTAATAAGAAAGAAAGAAAGAAAAATGTTATGCTTTGTAGAACATCACTGAATGTTATCACCAGAGTTGTTTAAATTAGTGAGTAATGTAATTTTTACCTTCTGAAGATATTGACTCAAATCCCAGAATGTGACTGAGCAGCAAATTTGAATGAGTTTAGGAATCAAGCCAAACCTCCCAAAGGAGCACAAAGACCCTGGAAAGAGGAAGTATGTGCTGGGCATCTGGAGCCCTTTCCTGAGGAGGGTCAAAAGGATTTCTCCCTCCTACTCTTCATACTGTGTCAATATGAATAAGGAGTCCCCAAAGTATTCATTCCTGCTCATCCTCCAGTGGAACTTTCATGTCTCTCTGGGTTATCACCAAAAAGTTCTGTTCTTAATATTTTTATGAGAGACAATTTCCTTCATCTGTCAATAAACATTTGCTAGAGACATGCTGGTTATTATCCATAGGGCCCATGTGAGTAAGTTGGGAACAAAAGTACTCCCAGGTCAGGAACTTTTGAGTTTCTTGTTGTTTAGGCTGCCAGTAATACCATATCTGAGTATGCGTTCAAAAGATTTAAAGCAGGATCTCAAAAAGATATCTTAACTTCATGCTCGTTCATCATAGTTAAAAAGTTCAGTCTAGGGGCCAGAGAAATAGCACAGTGGGTAGAGAATTTATCTTGCACACAGCTGACCCGGTTCGATCCCCGGCATCCCATATGAACCCCCATCACCGCCAGGAGTAATTCCTGACTGCAGAGCCAAGAGTAACCCCTGAGCATCACCAGGCATGACCCAAAAATGAAAAATAAATAAAAATTTTTAAAAAGTTAAGTCTAACTCAAATGCCCATGGACCAATGAAAGGACAAAGAAAATGGGATCATATGTTATATATGTATTTTGAATACCAGTGAGGTATTAGTCAACCTTAAATTAGTTAAAATCTTTTCATTTGCTAAATGGGAGTGCCTAAAGCTAGTAATGTTAAATGAGAGGGGAATAATGCTTGATTTCCCTTTATTAAGCAGAGGGTAGAATAGGCAGAAGGCAGAACTGCTAAAAAATAAAGTTACACTGACAAGGAAACAAGTGTTTGCTAACTGCTATATAACACAGTGACTATGTTTCACAATTAAGTATTGTGCTGTTAAAATTTTCAGGAGCTTATCTCCTGACACAGTTCTTATCATTTAAGGAAAGCTTGGAGGACCCATGGTATGTCACGGATAACTTTGATTTTGTGGTGATAGTATCAAAAATGTGCACATATTTCCAAGCTCAATAAAATACATATTTAAATATATGTATCATTTATCATACTAAATATACCTAAATGAAATTGAACAAAATATGTCAAGTTACAGCAGTTTTAAATTAGTGACATGGGGTTTTTTATTGCTTCTTGTTTGGAAGAAGTTGTTTTGTTTTGGGCCCACTGGGCAGTGCTTAGGTCTTACGGCTCTGCACTCAGGGATCACTCTTGGCAGAGATCAGGGGACAATATAAAGTGCCATCAAAGCTGGGTCAGTAGTACAATATGGGGTTCCAAGTACCAAAGCTGTGTCAGCAGTGCAAAGCCTTACCCATTGTACTATTCTTCCAGCTCCAGTGACTTTTTAAATTATTTTCTTTATTAAGATGAGTTAAATGAAATTCTGCAAAGCTTTTAATATTGCTAATAAACTTTTCCTTTGCTTTAGTATCGGGGGTTACAAATATGCTGGAAATAGCCAACGAAGCAGAATGAGAGTCTATATCCTTGCAGGGATTCCTCCCCTGGGTTCTCTCCTGATTTATCTGGACAAGCACTCATCTGACCATAATACACAAAATCCTCCTACTTTTCCATGAGGCCTAGACCCTTGGTCAGTAGCACGAAGTTATAAAGACTTTGCCCTTGCTCATTTGAGTCCTTGCCAACCCCAGATGGAAGAACAGTGAGAAACTATTTGACCACAGTAGTTTTTGATGGCAAGTAAAAGAGAGAACAATGTGAAAAATGCTAATGAGAAAAAAAATCCAGAAAGACTATAGTCAGAACTTATGACTTTAGGGGAAAATAGTGGAATATGCCAGCAACATAGCTGGGAAATGGGCCACCTGGTTTTGAAGCTTCAGACACAACAAATCTTGGGAGGACTTTGCCCAGCTGACCTAAACAGAAGCTGATCATTCACAAGGGAACCAGCCTGGCAGCAATTCGTGACTGGTGGCAAGGTTAGGAACATTCTGCATGACTGAGAGAGGGCTGGGAGGAAACTTCCCCACGGTCAAGAATGTACTGTTCTTTGAGCTATTTCCTTTAACAACTTGGAAGAAATAACAATAAATATAAACAGTAGTCATAGACTGGGCTTGATGCAGGCAAACAGAGCAGTAGACTTGCAATCAAAGATACAATTTCTAGCACTGACTCTTTTCCTCTGTTCTTTGGGACCCAGGCCAAGTCAATACACTCTTTTAGCCTATTTCCTCTTTAGAATATCCCATTTATTTATATTTTTTAAAGTTAAAGGTATTCAATTTATTTATATTTTTAAATATGGGTAGCTTGCAGAGCCTGGCAAGCTACCCATGTCGTATTTGATATGCCAAATACCAGTAACAATTATAGACCTCATTCCCACGACCTGATGAAATGGTTTGAGGCTCTTTATGTTCCTGGAGCAAGCAGGTGCCCTTGGGCTCTACTTGCATGAGACAGGTCATATTGAGATGTTATTGGTGCCCGCTCGAGCAAATCGATGATGAATGGGAAGACAGTGATACAGTGATACAGTGATATATTTTTAAAGTCTTCCAAAATATGGAAAAGATCGGGAAACAAGCCTTAATTTACTAATTAAACTTGGCCTTGATAAAGTTAACATTATCAAGTTAACTTTGAGAGGAAAAGAAACTGTAGAACCAGTTTTACAAAACAATGATCGAGATCTTTGATTAGTAGTTCACAAACACAATTCACAATCACATATAAAATGGATTCTGTCTTAGAGAATAGTGCTCTTTTGAAAGCAGTTGCTCCTCATGTGCACACATGGATTGAGCCACAGTGATAGCATGAATATGAGAGGCAGAGAGGAGACAGAGTGGAGGAGCAGAGAGAGAGAGAGAGAGAAAGAGAGAGAGTTTGGGCAAGGGATGATTATATAGTAGCAACACGATAAGTCAATAATGTTGAGGAAGTTGTTAATACAATATTACATTTAATGTAAATATTAAATAAAAAGACTATATTTATCTGTATATGTGATTATATAGATAGAAATTCAAAGATAAGCACTAAAACAGTTTTTAGGGCAGGAAAGTATTGGTAAATAGCAGGAGCAGGTAGTCCTTGAATCTCCCAGAATCCTCACAAAGGTATGCACACAGGAAACAACATGCAAATCTTGAATCTCTGTGCTAAAGGGTGAACTGTGCTGGAGCTGAGGGGGTAAACTGGCAAAAACTGAATACAAAGCAGGGAAAGCAGAGCAGTGGGCACAGGTCCCTGAGAAACAGAGACCTATCACCGACAGGCAAGCTCTTGTGAGAACAGAGGGTATGCAATATGGGTCCTACACAAGACTGGATGCGGCCTCCAAGCTCATGAACCAAAGATCTGCTTCAGGACAGTGGTGGGACTTCCAGGAAGCCCAAATGGAGCTCAACTGGGAAAACTGGCAGAGGAAAGTTTCTGTGTGTGTGTGTGTGTGTGTGTGTGTGTGTGTGTGTGTGTGTGTAATGGACTGAGAGAGAATGCAGTTGAAATGAAAAAGAGTTTCTTCTGATTAGTGCTGATTGGATAGTTTTGTAAGGACTCACTGAATTAACTGAGAATTAAAGAGTGGGGTGATGGGAAAGAGTGTGTGGGGCTCTATTTTCAATCTTGTTCAAAGTAGAAACTAAATTATATCATCCTCAGTAAACAGAGGACAGGTCTGAACATATGTCCCAAGCACTTCTGAAACCACCCATAGAGATTTGCGTAGAAATACTGGGTTTGCCATTCAAGTCATATAGCACTTGGTGTCTGAATATTCCTACTTTCTGAAATGATAGTAAAAATAAAGACTTTCTCCAATTATAAAATGCATTTAATTTTTCCAAGCATTAGGACATTTTTTTTTTGCTTTTTGGGTCACACCTGGCAATGCTCAGGGGATACTCCTGGCTCTGCACTCAGGAATTTTCCTGGCGGTGCTCAGGGGACCACATGGGACTGCGAGGATCCAACCCGGTTGGCCGCATGCAAGGCAAACACCCACCTGTTGTCCTATCGCTCCAGCCCTGCATTAGGACATTTTAAATGTCAGTTTTGGTTATTTTAAAACTTTGACGAATATGGAATTATACATCAAATGTACATGTATCATTGTTGAAGGCCATAAAATTTAATAATTTAAAAAATAATATTTTGTTCTGTTTTTCTTAACATATAATAAAATGATGATACTAAATTTGCAGTGTTATAATCTTACTTTTTATAAAGATATAGTTTTATAATTTTGTACTCACTCAAATCTTTTTACCTTTAACCTGTGGGAAACAGGTTCTGGTATGGAAAATCAGCCATTATGGGTATTCAATAGATGGGGAGATTTTTATTTATCTATCATGTACATAGATATTAATTAGAGTTTCTAAAACCAAGTCCATGTTAGTATGGTGGGAGGAATTCTCCAATAAGCAATTTTCAGACACGGCAGTATATCTTTTTTTAAGTATTTTATTATTACACCATGAGATATACAATTACAAAGATGTTTATATTTGGGCTTTGGTCATACAGTCTTCCAGCACCCATCCCTCCACCAGTGCCCATCTCCCACCACCAATGTCCCTGGTTCCCTCTACCTACCCAAGCCCGCCTCCATGGCAGGTTCTTTATTTCTTTCCCTTTCTATCTCTTTCTCTTTTCCTTCCCTTCCAGATTGTGGATTACAGAACATACATTAAAGGGTTGTCATGTGTATCTTTTTGCCTGTATTTAATGCTCAGTTCTAGGTTGGCATTAGTACCCTCGACAATTGTTAGCACACTGTTCCATTTTCTGTCTACCTAGCCTCTAACTCCCACAAATTTGTGATAATTTCCAACTTTGACAAGACCTCCTGATCCATGTTTCACTTGACCTTGGATATTGTATCATAATATGTACATATATATTTATGTCATGCAAATAAATGCAGTCATTCTATATCTGTCTCTCCCCCTCTGGCTAATTTCACTCAACATAATCTTCTCCATGTCCATCCATTTATAGGCAAATTTTATAACTTCATTTTTCCTAACAGCTGCAGGGTATTCCATTGTGTAGATGTACCAAAGCTTCTTTATCCAGTCATTGATTCTTGGGCACTATGGTTGTTTCCATTTTCTGGCTATTCTGAATAATGCTGCTATGAACATAAAAGTAGGGATGGTGTTTCCGCTGCGTATTTTTGGCTTCCCAGAGTATATTCCCAGGAATGGTATGGCTAGGTCAAATGGAAGTTCAATTTCTAGTCTTTGGAGGAATGTCCATATTGTTTTCCAGAAAGGCTGTACCAGCCGGCATTCCCACCAACAATGGATGAGTGTCCCCCTTTCCCCCACATACACCTCAGCTCTTGTTGTTGTTCTTTTGTATATGTGCCAGTCTCTGTGGTGTAAAATGATATCTCATTGTTGTTTTGATTTGCATCTCTCTGATGATTAGTGATGATGAGCATTTTTTTTCTCTGATGATGTTTTTATTTTTTATTATACCACCGAGAGACATACAATTACAAAGGTGTTCATAATTGGTTCTTGGTAATACAGTATTCCAGCACCCATCCCTCCACCAGTGCCCCATTTCCACTACCAATGTACCCCACACCCTCCCACCCACCCCCAGACTGCCTCAATAGTAGGTAGCCCTGTTTCATCTCTTTCTCTCTCTCTCTCTGTCTCTGCATCTCTCTCCCTCTTCTTTTTACACATTATGGCTAGCCCTGCAGATATTTAGAGTTTGTCACTTAAGTCTCTTTGTGTATATTCAATGGTGAGTTTTAATCTGCCATTACCATTTTCCACATTTAGTAAAACACTGGTATCTATTTATATCCTATTAATGAATGCAGTCATTCTATATCTGTCCTTTTCTTCAGACTAATTTCACTCAGCATGATAGTCTCCATGTCCATCCATT
The DNA here is from genome assembly GCA_021461705.1 of Cryptotis parvus. NCBI lineage: Eukaryota > Metazoa > Chordata > Mammalia > Eulipotyphla > Soricidae > Cryptotis > Cryptotis parvus. The sequence goes on along the minus strand of JAJIBD010038179.1, from coordinate 138,042 downwards.
TTCAGGTAAATTTCATAATTTCATCTTTTCTGACAGCTGCATAGTATTCCATAGTGTAGATGAACCATAGTTTCTTTAGCCAGTCCTCTGTTCTTGAGCATTTAGGTTGTTTCAAGATTCTAGCTATAGAGAATAGGACAGAGATGAATAAAGAAGTACAGATAGTGTTTCTGCTATGTGTTTTTCGGTCTCTCAGGTATATTGCCAAGAGTGCTATTGCTGGATCAAATGGGAGCTCAATATCTAGTTTTCTGAGGAATGCCCATATTGTTTTCCAAAAGGGCTGGACCAGTCGGCACTCCCACCAACAGTCGATGAGAGTCCCTTTTCCCCACATCCACGCCAGCACCTCTTGTTCTTGCTGTTTTGGATGTGTGCCAGTTTCTGTGGTGTGAGATGGTACTTCATTGTTGTTTTGATTTGCATCTCCCTGATGATTAAAGATGAAGAGCACTTTTTTCATATGTCTTTTGGCCATTCGAATTTCTTCTTTTTTGGAACCTTCTGTTCATTTCTTCTCCCCATTTTTTGACAGGGTTAGCTGTTTTTTTCTTGTGAAGTGCTACCAGTGCCTGATATATCCTGGATATTAAACCCTTGTCAGATAGGTATTGGGTGAATATCCTTTCCCACTCAGTGGATTGTCTTTGTATCTTGGTCACCATTTCTTTTGAAGTGCAGAAGCTTTTCAATTTGATATAATCCCATTTGTTTATCTTTGCTTCCATTTGCTTGGTCAGTGATGTGTCGTCTTTAAAGATACTTTTAGTTTCAATGTCGTAGAGTGTTTCTCCTATGTTTTCTTCGATGTACCTTATAGATTCATGTCTGATGTTGAGATCTATAATCCACTTTGATTTGAATTTTGTGCATGGCCTTAAAGGGGGGTCTAAGTTCATTTTTTCACGTTGCTGCCCAGTTTTCCCAGCACCAATGTTGAAGAGGCTTTCTTTGCTCCACTTAATATTTTTTGCTCCTTTATCGAAGATTAAGTGGTTGTATATGTGAGAGTGTGTTTCAGGATATTCAGTTCTATTTCATAGGTCTATGGGTCTGTCTCTATACCAATACCACACTGTCTTAATTACAACTGCTCTGTACTAGAGCTTGAGGTTGGGGAAAGTGATACCTCCCATCTTCTTTTTTCCCAAAGATTGCTATAGTTATTCGTGGGGGTTTATTATTCCATACAAATTTCAGGAGTGTTTGTTCAATTTCTTTGAAGAACATCATGGGTATCTTTATAGGGACTGCATTGAATCTATATAAAGCTCTATGGAGTATTACCACTTTGATAATGTTAATCCTTCCAATCCATGAGCAGGGGATGTGTCTCCATTTCCTCAGGTCTTCTTTTATTTCCTGAAGTAATGTTTTGTAGTTTTCTTTGTAGAGATCTTTTACATTCTTTGTCAAACTGATTCCTAGGTATTTGATTTTCTGCAGCGCAATTGTGAATGGGATAGTTTCTTTAATGTTTCTTTCTTCTATTTCACTGTTTGCATATAGGAAGGCCATTGACTTTTGGGTATTGATTTTGTACCCTGCCACTCTACTATAGGAATATATTATTTCTAGGAGCCTCTTGGTAGAGTTGTTTGGGTTTTCCAGGTATAATATCATGTCATGTGCAAATAGTGACAACTTGGCTTCTTCCCTTCCTATCCGAATGCCCTTAATGTCTTTTTTCTTCCGTGATTGCAATGGCAAGTACTTCCAGTTCTATATTGAATAGAAATGGTGAGAGTGGGCAGCCTTGTCTTGTCCCTGATCTTAAGGGGAAGGCTTTCAGTTTTTCCCCATTGAGAATGATACTCGCTGTGGGCTTGTAGTAGATGGCCTGGATTATCTTGAGGAAGGTTCCATCAATCCCCATTTTACGGAGAGCTTTTATCATGAACGGGTGTTAAATCTTGTCAAATGGCTTCTCTGAATCTATTGATATGATCATATGGTTTTTTTTTTTTTAATATGATGTATTATGTTGATTGACTTGCGGATGTTGAACCATCCTTGCATTCCTGGGATGAATTCCACTTGGTCATGGTGTATAATATTTTTGATGACTCTTTGGATTCTATTTGCTAGTATTTTGTTGAAGATCTTAGCATCTGTATTCATCAGGGAGATTAATCTGTAGTTTTCCTTTTTGTGACATCTCTGTCTGCTCTGGGTATCAGGGTGATATGTGCCTCATAAAAAGCTATTTGGGTGTGTTTCTGTTTCTTCAATTTGCCGGAATTGAAGCCTTAGATATATTGCTGTGAAAGCGCCTGGTAGAACTTTACAAGAAGAAAACAAACAGCCCCATCAAAAAACGAGAAGAAGAAATGAACAGAAACTTCAACAAGGAAGAAATTCGAATGGCAAAAAAAAAATATGAAAAAGTAGCTCATCCAAGAAGTTGTACAGATATACAACTTCTTGGATGAGCATTTTTCATATGTTTTTTCCATTCGAATTTCTTCTTTGTTGAAGTTTCTGTTCATTTCTTCTCTCAGCTTTTTGATGGGGTTGTTTGTTTTCTTCTTGTAAAGTTCTACCAGGAGCTTTCACAGCAGTATTTCTAAGGCTTCAATTTGATCTTTTAAAAAAAATTTTATTATACCACCGTGAGACATACAATTACAAAGGTGTTCATAATTGGTTCTTGGTAATACAGTATTCCAGCACCCATCCCTCCATTAGTGCCCCATTTCTACCACCAATGTGCCCCACCCCCTCCCGCCCACCCCCCAGGCTGCCTCAATAGCAGGTACCCCCGTTTCTTCTCTTTCTCTCTCTGTCTCTCTCTGTCTCTGCTTCTCTCTCCCTCTTATTTTGCACATTGTGGCTAGCCCTGCAGATATTTAGTTTATCACTTAAGTCTCTTTGTGCATATTCAATGGTGAGTTTTAATCTGTCATTACCATTTCACACATTTAGTAAAACACTGGTATCTATTTATATCCTATTAATGAATGCAGTCATTCTATATCTGTCCTTTTTTTTCTGACTAATTTCACTCAGCATGATAGTCTCCATGTCCATCCATTTGCAGGTAAATTTTATAATTTCATCTTTTCTGACAGCTGCATAGTATTCCATAGTGTAGATGAACCACAGTTTCTTTAGCCAGTCCTCTGTTCTCGGGCATTTAGGTTGTTTATAGATTCTAGCTATAGTGAATAGCGCAGAGATGAATAAAGAAGTACAGATAGTGTTTCTGCTGTGTTTTTTTCGGTCTCTCGGTATATTCCCAGGAGTGCTATTGCTGGATCAAATGGGAGCTCAATATCTAGTTTTCGGAGAAATGCCCATATTGTTTTCCAAAAGGGCTGGACCAATCGGCACTCCCACCAACAGTGGATCAGAGTCCAGGTCTGGTGTTGCAGGTGTGGCTGCAGTGCCCAGCTGTGTTGGCAGGTGGCAGACAAGAGACAGGCTTGTCTACATCCAGGGCTCTGCTCCACAGGCTCTGGATGGTTGATGGTCTGGACGTAGAAAATGACTTGTCCCCATGGGATGAATGCTGAGCCATGGCTGAGCCTGGCAAGCTACCCTTAGTGTATTTGATATGCCAAAAACAGTAACAATAATGGACCTCATTCCCAACGAATGAAGACATTACTTGCACTCGCTCAAGCAAATTGATGAACAATGGAAAGACAAGTGACAAGTGACCCAGATGAAACATCTTATTTCACAGGTAAAGGCTCAACCTCTCAATACTCTCACTCTCTGTAGCTTCCAAGTACAATACCACACCACTTCCTAAGCTCCTGACCTATCAGTTATAAATCAGAGGTTCCTGTAACAGCTTCCTAGAGTTCAAGTAAATTTCAAGAGTGACTCAGAGAATTCAAGAGATACACTCATTTAGTAATTCATGAATCAGATCAAGACTACTAAAAAATACTAATTGCCTGTCTAGAGATTCATAATGTGGTTCCCAAACAATCTATCCTTATGGAGCTTGGGGTCTGACACAAAAGCAGTGCAAGGAACATTCTGATTTTTCAATTTGAGAGATCTTCACAGTCTATTCCTGGACTTTTATGGAGACTTTCATACATAGGCATGATTGATTAAGTCATTGACAGTCAAATTCAACCTCTAGCCATTCTCCCTTCCTGAATAATCAGGGCTAGTCTGGTATTGTCCCTAGCAACCAGTCCCACCCTCCAGTACATTCCCCAAAGTTACAGTTTTTACACAGATCCATTAAAAGTAACCAAAACACCCACTGAATTGTTTTTATTATTATTTAGGTGTTAAATTTTGTGGTACGGACACAAAGTTACTACATCAAACCACCATCAAAGTACCTATGACTCTCCACTTTTGTTCTCTTTTCCCCTCTATTCTGGTATTCTTGCCCCACCATCCCAAGATATTTGGTAATCAGATTTGCATTCCAATGCCAACAGTCTGTCATTGTTCAGTAATGTCCATTCTCTTGTTTTGACTTTCTATATTCCACAGATGAGTGAGATCATCTGGTGTTTGCTCTTCTCCCCCTCTGGCTTATTTTGTTTAACCCAAGCTGCATCCAGGTTGCAGCAAACATGAAATATATGCTAAAAATTCATCAGGAATGTTTTTACTGAGTTCTTATTGCATCATAGTATTTCATTGTGTATATATAGCACTACTATTTTGATAAAAAAAAGAAGCGGTTCATCAATAAATGCTGTGTTTAGAGGTGACTACAAGAGTATGTCACCCGCACTGCAAGCCTGGCAAGCTACCCATGTGGTATTTGATATGCCAAATCACTGTCTTCCCGTTCATCATCGATTTGCTCGAGCGGGCACCAGTAACATCTCCATATGACCTGTCTCATGCAAGTAGAGCCCAAGGACATCTGCTTGCTCCAGGAACATAAAGAGCCTCAAACCATTCCATCAGGTCATGGGCTATAATTGTTAATGGTATTTGGCATATCAAATAAGACATGGGTAGCTTGCCAGGCTCTGCTGATGGGATCTCTCATATGTGTGATAAAAGGAAACATAGCAAAGAAATAACAAATGTCCAAAGATAATGGAAAGGAACAAAAACACTGGTGCTTAGAAGAAGCTTGCCACTGTGGGGGAGGTGAGAATAGGTGTGAGCAGGGACCATTATGACAATGATAGAGGGACGTGATCACTCTGGATCAAACCAGGAGCTAAAAGGAAGTAAAGTGACATGCATGATACCCTCTCTGTAATGTGACCCAAGTACTTAAAAAAAAAAAGGGAAAAAATGCCTGCCACAGGGACAGCCTGAGGGGTGTAAGTGAAACTGGGAACATGGGTGGAGAGAAGCAGACACTGGTGAAGGAAGACTGCATGGTGTAGGAACACTGTATGCCTGAAACTCAATCAATAACTTTATAGTGATTCAACAGATTGTCCAAGGTAAGCAACAGACAGCCTGAATATGGTCACTATTGTGGTAGTGGGTGAGGTCAGGAGGGACAGTGTGGCATATTCGCCCGGCCCGCAGGCTGATGTATATGGCCCAGGAAATCATGGAGTCTGGCCCTACCAAGTCAAGCCCAGTAACTAAAAAGTTTAAACAAATGCATCAGACTAATTTTCAGTTGATTAAGTATGCAGGACCGAATGTATGCAAAGGGCCCCCAGCAGAAAAAAAAAAAAAGGTTCCTGATGTACTAAGAGATCCATCAGGTAGGCAACCAGGCCAGATACACATGAGAGGGCAAGGGGTTCTCCCTGCAGCACACAACAGGAAACTGATTCTACTTGATTCTACTCTCTGCACTGCCCTAACTCTATGTAACTCTATGTAATGCCGCAAGCACTGATGTTCAGCTACCAAAAAGCACCCTGGACCCTTCTCCTATGCTGTCTCAGCAGTCACAGGGAAGGGGCTAAAGAGACGCACACTGCTCAGGATGCAGTCAGTTCCACACTGCACACCCATCTTCACACCCTCCCGAAAGAGTCTCCCTATTTAAGATTACTTAGATATTGTGCATCAATATTCTACACCTGAAAATCTGTCAGCATGAAGACACGCTGGTACAATCAGTGCCATACAAAGCGGTACTGGGAGCAGTGGAATGCAGGTGGGTTTCTTACCATGATCTCCTTTGTATAAACCACTGGTGCTGCCCACCTGTGGGCCCGGTGGGGCTAAACGGGGAATACTGTGGAGATGCTGTCACTGGAAAAAAAGACAAAGCCAGAATCTATCATGAGTCCCCTCATAGCAGGAAGGAAGCTGCACAGGGGACAGCTTTCTGTTTTCTTACCATAAGGTGTCCCTGGAAACACAGGAAATGCTGGTGTGGATGACACGGACTCACTGCTGCTTTTGGTAGAAGAGAAAATCCTGCCATTGATGACATCAAGGTCCGGAGGCTACGTGGTGATCGCGGTCTCTTTGGTGTCAGTAACAATTATAGACCTCATTCCCATGACCTAATATAATGGTTTGAGGCTCTTTATGTTCCTGGAGCAAGCAGATGCCCTTGGACTCTACTAGCATGAGACAGGACATATGGAGATGTTACTGGTGCTCACTCAAGCAAATCAATGATGAAAGGGAAGACAGTGAAGACAGTGATACTTCTTTTTTTATATTTTTGTTGAAGTTTTGTAGTTTATTAGAAACATTAGATATTAGAATCATTATTTTATAGTTTCAGAGAACTTCATCAACCAAGAGTGATTCCAGATCACTTCTTTGCCATCTCATGATCCCTTCCCTTTCCACCACCCACTAAATTCCAGGCCTATACCTCATGGTTTATTTCCACTGGGGATTGTCTAATCCCTTTTGTTGTTACTTTGTGACTCACTTAGAATGACATCCTCCAATTCAAACCACATTGAAGCAAACTGCAAATTTTATCTTTCTTTACAGTTTAATATTACTCCATTATGTAGCATAATATTTAACAATAGTCAATATTTAATTATATGTGTGTATATATACATATATTTATATATATAGTGACATATATCACTATATATAAATGTCACAATTTATATATATATAAATTTATATATATATATATATATGTGTGTGTGTGTGTGTGTGTGTGTGTGTCACAATTCTCTGTTGTTGGGCACTTGGGTTATTTCCTGATCTTGTCTAATGTAAATAGTGATTGAATGAACTGAACAAAGGCATACGTTCATTTTGTTGGATTAAAGTTTTTGTGTTCTTGGGGTAGATTTCCAGAAATAGGGTTGTAGGGTCATGTGGAAGTTCTATTCTCATTGTTTCCAGCAGTCTCAAAACCTTTTTATGAAATGATTACACCTTCCAACAGAGCCCCCAGCTGTTCAACTGAAAGAGTTGGCCACCCGATGGGGTGACTGACTGGGAGCCTCGGAGCCGCACCTACCAAGGAAAACTCTGAGAGACCGGGTCCTCTGCAAAAGCAAGGGTTTTATTAATAAGCGAGTATACTCGGGCCCATAGCATGACCCCAAGCGGTCAGTGGCTAAGAGCCCCGAACCTTTCCAGGGAGGATCTTTTAAGAGATAGTTCCCGCCGCTACAGAAAAGCCCGCGCGATAACCATCCAATAGATTTAAAATATTACATCAAGGTCTGCGGCAGGCAGCCAATTACTTTGTACCAAGTAACCATTTCCCACCAATCAGATCATTCTTAATACTTCTTTCTATATTTGGTGCGGCTAGATACATGCATGGGATCATGGGTCAGCAACGGCTATGCGTACTTGCAGGAATGCAATCCAGGCAATTCAGGCCAGATAGTAGATTCTGGGCGGGGTCTAATAACCTCTAACAGGAGTTTGTTCTGGGCCTTTTGTAGATAACAAAAAGGTTACTTCAAGATGAAAAGGACACTCAGGCCCTAAATTGGTAACTTTCCATGAGTAGGCCTGCCCTGGTTGGGAAAGGGGGTTTCTGCCTTCTTTCACAACAAGAATTCATTCTACACTACATCCCCACTGGCACTTGTTGCTTGCAATCATTGTCATATTTACCATTCTCACTTACCTATATGAGGTGATAAGTTGAGGGAAAACTCTGGGTTCCCAAACAAAATTGGGGAGCAGGACTGGATCCCCTTCTGCCCCAGGGGCAGCTGAAAATAGACAAAGACTTGAGAATCCAGCAAGGTTTCAGACGGCTTTTACTCACACAGATTCTGGTATTACATTCCAATATCAAGTAAACCCCAAACTTCTTGTTCCTAGCAAAACTCAAGGTCACGTAGCAGGTTAGAGCTCTCAACCAAGATGGCTGCTACCATGTGCTTAGGCTCAAGCAGGCAGTAAGGAACAAATCCAAATAGGCAGAGAAAGAAGAGGACAGAGAGCAGGGCAGACAGAGAGAAAAGAAAGAAGGTGGCTACTTTTATATCCCATTGCCTTGCACCAAGCCCACAAGAATGGGTCTCAGTCAGGGTTAATTCTATCAGGTTTGCTTCTCCAAGCTCACTGATCTAAGCTATTGAAATGTTAATTTGCCCTACCCAAGATTTGCCTTTGAAGTTTCCCTGCAGGCACAATGCAGAAATGGGGGAAGGGCATCTAAGATGAACTGTATCTCAGAATTAATTCAAAAGGCATATATACCATGGCTATTTCTTCAAACTTTTACAAGATCCTTGTCTTTACTACATGGTTGTTCTGGGTACTAGCCTTTATTTATTTTTCTAATTTAATATTTTTATTATACAACCGTGAGATACACAGTTACAAAGATGTTCATATTCATATTGGAGGATGTCATTCTAAGTGAGTGTTACAGTGTTACAGCACCCATCCCTACACCAGTGCCCATTTCCCACCACCAGTGTCCCCAATTCCCTCCCCCTCCTCTCTCTCCCCTAGACTGCGTCTATGGCGGTTAATTATCTCTTGTTCTTTCTCTGTCTCTCTCTCTCTTTATTCTCTTACACATTGTGGATTGCAATACATACATTTAGAGGTCATCAGGTCATCGTGGTGCATCTTACAGCCTGTATTTAATGCTCAGTTTTAGGTTGGTATTAGCACTTTCGACAATTATTAGCACTCTGTTCCCTTCTTTCTTACCTAACCTTTGACTCCCACAAGTGTGCAATTTTCACCTTTGATAAGACCTCCTAATCCGTGTTTTGTCTAACCTAAGATATTGGTATCATAATAAGTGTATATATCTATGTCGTGAAATTTTACTGAGAGCCAGATTCACTTGCCAGGAGGCAAATAGCATTTCTCTGATTTAATTATGGTTATGTTTTTTTTTTTTTTTTGCTTTTTGGGTCACACCTGGCGATGCTCAGGGGGTTACTCCTGCTCTGCACTCAGGAATTACTCCTGGCAGTGCTGGGGGACTGCTGCAGGACTCCTCTACGGGCCGCTGCATCTGCTCTGAATAGCTGCCTGCAAATCACTTCGTAGATAAGGGGGTAGTCTAAATGTGGCAGTTTATCTGACCATGTATGCTGTACTAGCTGGTATAAATATTCTCCCAAGCTACCACAATCATCGTGGGACTAGCTAGGTCTTACCAGCATATTAGCCTGGCCACGTAGGACCCCTAAGTAATTAGACCAGAGAGAAATGCTGTTTGCTTCCAAGCAAACAAGCATGGCTCCCTGATATACTCAAAGGCAACTAAAATACAAAACTACAATGAAGTAGAAGAGACTTGTGAAGGCTTGGAGAAATATTTAACTGGCATTAGTATTAGTCTTTGGTACAGAGACATGCCATCTCAGAAACCCCCTTCTCTACCCTATAAAAGGCATTTCCAGGCAGATCTTGGCTCAAAACATTAGCATACTAAAGGGCCTAGGTGAGGTGCAGGGAGGGATTACCTAAGGGCATTTGACCCTCCCTGCTTTCCATATCAGTGGGAGGAAGGTCTGAGTTGCAGGGGTATAAAACTAGCCTGTTTCCTCTCCCGCGCGCTTCTTTTTGGGCTCTCTCTTTGTGAGCACTCACCCTTCTTGGGAGTCTTGTCTTCTTCTCCTTTTACAAGGCCTTTACACGTGGTGGCCGCCATCTTGGCCTACACGGGGCTGGGGTTCTAGCCTGGAATCCTAAACACCGGGCTTTTCCTTTTGCTGATTTGTATGCCTGAACCTGTGATAAGTAAAGCCTTTTAAAACTGCATCGGATTCCTGAGTTTTCATCCATTCCTCGTCGGCTTCGCAGGTAGAAGGGAACTTCGCTTCCGGCACTGTCGGGGACCCCTACGGCGCACCCGACAGGGGACCATATGGGATTTCGGGGATCAAACCCAGGCCGGCACAGACCTGCCGCATACAAGGCAAACGCCCTACCCACTGGGCTATCGCTCTAGCTCTCTATGGCTATTTTATTTAAAAGAGAATCCAACATAGCCAGACAAACTCTGCTAAGATATTTCAGTCCCACAAGGGGATCCATGAAGAAAGAGAGGAAATATTTTTACAAGCTAACACTGTTGATCATTGAGAGAACTTAATATATCTTACCTTGATCCAGTTATCACAAATTTCTTGACCCAGTCTTCTGTTTTTAATATTTGGGTTGCTTCCATAGTCTGCCTATTTTCTAAGTGCTGTGATGAACATAGGTGTGCATGTAGCAGTTTGAATTATTATATTTTTTGTATATTGGTGGTAGATGTTAAGTAGTGGAATCATTGGGTTGTATGGTTCCTCTATTATAATTTTATGAGAAAAAATTACATTACACAGATGTTGAACATGAGGACTTTCCTACCAATAGTGAACAAGAGTTTCTCTCCCTTTACATCTTCATAAATAGCAAGCAGTTGTTTTCAGTCTTTAGATTTATGCCATTCATTCTCATTTGTGTGAGATGAGATCTCAGTATTGTTCTTAGTATTTTCTTAGCAATAAGTGAAAAGGAGCATTTTTCTTTCCTCTTCTCTCTTTTTTATTCTTACCCCACATCTGGTGGTGGTACACAGAGCTTATACCTGACTCTGTTCTCAGATCACTCCTGGTGTTGGTCAAGGAATATGAAGTTCTGGGGATTGAGCCGAGATCATCCTGGTTCAAGGCAAGAGCCTTAGCTCCATTATATCTATTTGAGAAATTTTTCAAATGACTACTAGCATCCATATGTCTTCTTTGGGGTAATTTCTACTTATCTTTGCTCTTGTTGCCTTTGTCTCTAGGGTGAAATCACTTAAGACATTTCCAAGGTCCTTTTCTTGGACAGCTGTGCATATTTTCTTCAGTGATCTTTAGAGATTCTGGCCTAATCTCAGTGTCTGAAATATTCTTTAAATTTTATAAATGGTGTAATATGAACTTCCAATTTCAGATATATACACATAGTTATTTATCCAATTTTCCCAACACTATTTTTTGAAAAGAATGTTTTTGCTGTGCTTTATGTACCTAGATTATTTTGTTATAAATTAATGGTCAAGGGCTGGAGCAATTCTACCAGTGGGTAGGGCATTTGCCTTGCACATGGTCTACCCAGGTTTGATCCCCAGACTCCTATATGGTCCCCGAGCACCACCAGGAGTAATACCTGAGTACAGAGCCAGAAGTAACCCCTGAGGATCACTGGTTGTGACCCAAAAGAAAAAAGAAAGATTACTGGTCAATAAATCTAAGTCTGATGGGGTATCTCAGGGATCTCATTTTTTTTTTTTCATATGTGTGAGACTCTGTCTTTATTCTAGTACCACATAGTTCTGATTACTATAGATTAACAGTGCTTGCCAGGCTCTGCCGTGTAGGTGGTATACTGTCAGTAGAAGGCTCTCATCTCAATCATTTACTGATGAAACTCAATGGGGAAAGATCAGGTCTCTTGGGTGGAGCTCTAAGGAATCTGGATTTTGAGAATGACTGACCTATTGGTATGGGGGGTTCCTCTGGCTTCTTTTTTTTTTTGCTTTTTGGATCACACCCAGCTATGCTCAGGGTTACTCCTGGCTCTTTGCTCAGGAATTACTCCTAGCAGTGCTCAGGGGACCATCTGGGATACCGGAGATCAAACCCAGGTTGGCTGCATGCAAGGCAAACGCCCTACCTGCTGTGCTATTGCTCCTGCCCCTTCCTCTGGCTTCTTGCTAGGCTCACTGGGATGATTGGCCATGGCTAGAATGTGCCTAGAACTGTATAGAGTGTATAAATGTGAAAGATCCTGGGAAGGACCTGATCCTAACATTCAGTACTATCTAAGACAGTCTCCCAGCCACGGAGTGGCCAGGTCTGGCATGTCTCTCTTCCAGGGTTGGAGGTGGAGGTGGAGGAATAGGAGGAGGGGCCCAAATCCCCGCTCCAAGTCCGGCCAATGTGGCCCCTCCCCGCACATGTGAGTGAATCCTTTCCTCGTTATCTCATCTATTTCTTTCTATAGTGACATGGTTTTTGATGTATAAGTTTTTTGTAGCTTAAGATAAGTTGATTCATAGGTATTAAGCTCACTATTTTTAATGGTTTTATTTTTTTCTTCTGGCTTATATTTGCATACTGAAATGCCACTATTTTGTGTGCTAATATTGTAACCTACTACTTCTCTACATTGTTTTCTTGTTTCTAAGAGTTATTTTCCAACTTTAGTGACTTCTAAGCATATTCTTATGTTATCTGCTTATGACTGATGACTAGAACCAGAGAGTAAAGGGGCTAAAGTGCATGTCTTACATGCCACTAAACCCAGTTTTGATCCAAGCACCATGCAGTGTCTGGGGTGTGACCAAGTATTCTCTGGGACCATAGGGTCCAACTAACACCTCTTCCTCAGGACTGACATTGAATCCCCTATCCAGTTGGTGAAGAATTGCCACTGGGGTACCCATACATACTGAGTAGTACATGGACAATTCCAAAAAAATGAATAGACACATTAGACATACATACATACATACATACATAAGTTTTTGTCTCTGTTACTTTCTTAGGAACTAAATGCAAGACGCTAAATATGTTAAAAGTTGCTCCCATTTTTCTTATCACTCAGTAAACTTTAAGAGTTTAAGGAACTATGATATAATCACTGTATATAATGACCAAATCTATTACAGAAATATGTTTTGAGCATCTGAATGTCCACATGTGTGTGGGTACATCATTTTCATTTCTAATTTGTCGTACTTAGAATCCAACAAAAATCATTCCATCTGTTAAACAAAATCCCTACTGTAGATTTATTATCTCTCTCTCTTTTTCTTTCTTTCTTTCTTTCTTTCTTTTTTTTTTTTTTTTTTTTTGCTTTTTGGGTCACATTGGTGACAATTAGGAGTTACTCCTGGCTCTACACTCAGGAATTACTCATAACAGTGCTCAGGGAACCATATGGGAGTCCAGGAATCAGACCTGGGTTGACTACATGCAAGGCAAATGACCTAACCCACTGTACTATTGCTCTGGTCCAGATTTTCTCTTATTAATACTTTTACATATATAACAATAACACTGGGTCACAACCATCATGGTTAGCAATTCCCAGGAATTGTCAGAGGGAAATTACAGTTAAATTGCTGTAGCTTAGGCAGCAATTCCTCAACTCCTTCAGAGTCTGCATTTTTTTTGTTGTTGTTGTTTTAACAAGTCTGGTGTGTTCTAGGGCACCACCAACCATGTACAGTTACAAACTACAACACACATACACACACACACACACAGACACACACACACAGACACGATAAAACTTTAGATTTCCCTTTCAGTGCTAATATCACCATAGATTAAAGGCAGTCTTAGAGCCTGAGTGAACTCTCCTTTTCCCATGGTCTAGAAAAAAAGAACTTTTGACCTCAAGAATCCCAGATGTTCCTTTCTCAGGTGCCAACATTGCATGTTAGAAAGATATAGTTTGAATAACTTGCCTCCAAGTTGAATAGAACTACAGTAGTTTAAGGATTGTTCCAATCTCCTAAATTCCTACCTCTATAATTAGTGGTCCAGGAGACTTACCAAGAAACTGTTGGAGGCTCAAAAAAGTAAGGAGGGACTGTGGTATGCTTTATCTTCTGGTACTTGCAATAGATGAACCCAACAGTAACTTCTTCTATATCTTTCTAGAAGACAAATCAATGAAATTTCAAAATGAAACAGACTAAGTTAGACTGTTCACTCACCACTACTATTCAAAATAAGATTTAAGTCTTTGACATGGCAATTAGATCATGCAGAGCTATGAAAAGCACCCATATCATAAAGGAAGCCAACTCTTAATATTTGCAGATGATATGATTCTGTATATTTTAAAACCCTAAAAATGCTATTTAAAAAATATTCAGAAAGAATAGTTCTGTTAAGTAAAGTGACAGCCTATAAAAAATCATTGTACAGAAATCTATATCTTTTTTTTACAAAATCAACACCACCCAAAAGTAGGTGGATTTCCTATATGCAAATAACGAAAGAGAAGAAAGGGACATTAAGGAAACGATTCCATTCACAATTGTGCCACAGAGAATCAAATACCTAGGAATCAGCTTAACCAAGTGTGTAAAGGACCTGTACAAAGCAAACTACAAGACAAAGCTCCAAGAAATAAAAGAAGACATGAGGAAATGGAAGCACATTCCATGCTCATGGATGGGGAGAATCAACATTGTCAAAATGGTAATACTGCCTAGAGCTTTGTACAGATTCAGTGCAGTCCCTATAAGGATACCCATGACATTCTTCAAAGAAATTGACCAAACACTCCTGAAATTTGTATGGAACAATGTACTCCCATGGATAGCTAAAGCAATCCTCGGGAAAAAGAAGATGGGAGGCATCACCATTACCAACTTCAAACTATACTACAAGGCCGTAGTAATTAAAATAGCATGATATTGGAATAAAAACAGACCTGTGGACCTATGGAATATAATTGAGTAAACTGACACCCAACCTCAAACACATGATCATTTAATCTTTGATATAGGTGCAAGGAGTCCGAAATGGAGTAAGGAAAGCCTCTTCAACAAATGGTGCTGGGAAAACTGGGCAGCAACATGTAAAAAATTAATTTGAACCTCTGTCTAACATCATGCACAAAAATCAGATCAAAATGGATTAAAGATCTGAATATCAGACCCAAATCCATAAAGTACATTGAAGAAAATATAGGAAAAAACCCTCCACGACATTGAAGCTAAAGACATCTTCAAAGGTGAAACACCAATAACAAAGCAACTAGAAGAAAAGATAAACATATGGGACTACATGAAACTAAAAAGCTTCTGCACCTCAAAAGAAACAATGACCAAGATAGAAAGACAGTCCACAGAATGGGAAAGAATATTCACCCAATACCCATCTTATAAGGGGTTAATATCCAGGATATATCAGGCACTGGTAGAACTTTGCAAGAAGAAAACAACCAACCCCTTCAAAAAATGGGAAGAAGAAATGAACAGAAACTTCAACAAGGGAAGAAGTTCAGATGGCCAAAAGACATATGAAAAAATGCTCATCATCATTAATCATCAGAGAGATGCAAATCAAAACAACAATGAGATATTATTTTACACCACAGAGACTGGCACATATCCAAATGAGCAAGAACAACAAGTGCTGGTGTGGATGCAGGGAAAAAGGTGACTCTCATCCATTGTTGGTGGAATAATGACTGGTACAGCCTTTTTGGAAAACAAAATGGACATTCCTCCAAAGACTAGAAATTGAGCTCCCATTTGACCCCGCCATACCACTTCTGGGGATATACCCTGGGAAGCCAAAAACACACAAAGGAAACTCCATCTGAACTTTTATTTTTATAGCAGCACTATGTACAATAGCCGGAATCTGGAAACAACCAGTGTGCCTGAGAACTGATCTCTGGATAAAGAAACTTTGTCACATCTCTACAATGGAATACTATGCAGATGTTAGGAAAAGTCAAGTTATGAAATTTGCCTATAAATGGATGGACATGGAGAGGAAATTAGCCAGAAGGAAAAAGACAGATATAGAATGACTGCATTTATTTGCATGACCTTGGATATGTTTCGCCTGACCTTGGATATTGGTATCATAATATGTACATAAATATACATGTACATATTATGATACCAATATCCATGGTCAGGCGAAACATGGGTCAGGAGGTCTTGTCAAAGGTGGAAATTATCACAAATGTGTGGGAGTCAGTAGCTAGGTAAGACAGAGAATGGAACAGCGTGCTAATAATTGTCGAAAGTGCTAATACCAACCTAGAACAGAGCATTATATACAGGCAAAAAGATACACATGACAACCTCTTAATGTATGTATTGTAATCCACAATGTGGAAGGGAAGGAAAAGAGAAAGAGAGGGAGAGAAAGAAAGAAATAAAGAACTTGCCATAGAGGCAGGCTAGTCGAGGGGGAGGGAATGGGACATTGGTGGTGGGAAATGGGTACTGGTGGAGGGATGGGTGCTGGAATACTGTATGATCAAAACCCAAATATGAACATCTTATGTACATCTTTGTAATTGTATAACTCATGGTGGTCCAATAAAATATTAAAAAAAAAATCAATATCCTTTTCTTATGTAATGAAATAGAAGAGGATTTTTTTTAAAAAAACAACCCCAGTCACAAGTGTTCCTCAGAAAATTCTGTGATAGCAATTTAATGAAATAGGTGGAAAACAGACAAAGGAAACTATAAAACATGAAATTATGTAAAGAATTGAGGGGAAAAGAGAAAATGTAAATACATTCCCTGTTAATAGATTTGGACTATTGATAATATCAAAATTAAAATATTTCACAACAAAAAATAAAAAAATAAAATACTTCACAAATAATTATATACATTCAATGCAATTTTTATTAAAATAGTCATTATTTTTAAACAGATTAAACTATGGAAATTTATATGTATTAACTATGCCAATCAAAAAGTCAAAGTAGGGGCCGGAGCGATAGTCCAGCGGGTAGAGCGTTTGCCTTGCACGCGGCCGGCCTGTGCCGGCCCGGGTTCGATCCCGGGCATCCCATATGGTCCCCCGAGCATTGCCAGGAATAATTCCTGAGTGCAGAGCCAGGAGTAACCCCTGAGCATGCCGGGTGTGACCCAAAAAGAAAAAAAAAAAAAAATTATAAAAAAAAAAAAGTCAAAGTAATCCTAGGAAAAGAATGAAGATGTGGGCATTTTCTCTCCCCAACTTCAAACAAACTATAAACTATAGTAATCATAAGATTATGGTACTTGAATGAGAACAGAGCTTCAGGGCAATGGAATATAATTTAGAGTCCAGTGACAGATTCTCAGGCATATGGACAGTAAACCTTTAACAAAGCAGGAAAGAAACAAAAAAAAAAAGAGGAGCAAGGAAACCTTCTTCAACAAATGATTCCAGGAAAACTGGTCCCAAAAACGGAGTTTCACCCTTTTCTAATGCCACATAATAAATTCAAATCAATATGGATTAAGAACCTTATTATCATACCAGAATGAATGGACTACATTAAGGAAAACATTCATAGAACACCTCATCAATGATTCAATGATTCAATTCATTAGCCAAGCAAACAGAAGCAAAGATAAACAAATGGGCTACATCAAACTCAGAACATTTCATTTTTGAACAACAAAGAAATGATGACCAGGAAAAAAAGACACCTCCACAGAGTAGGAAGAAATATTTGTTGCCTACTAATCTTACAAAAGGTTGATAGCAAAATATATAAAGCACTGGTAGAACTTTTCAGGAAAAAAGCTAAACAACCCTATCAGAAATGTGGGCAAGGCATGAACAGAAACGTCCTCAAAGAAGACATACATATGGTGGCACAAAGCAAAATGAAAAAATAATGCTTTACTTCACTTGCATTAGGGAAATGCAATTCAAAATGAGGTATCATCTCACACCAGTAAGACTGACCCACATCATGAAGAACAAAAACAGTCAGAGTTGGCATCAATGTGGGATAAAAGAGACCCTCACTCACCACTGCTGGGAACGTCAACTGGCTCAACCCCTTGGGGAAAACAATATGAAATTTCTCAAAAAAATTCTAGTCATTGAACTTCCAAATGTCCAGAAATTCCACTTCTTGCCCAAGGACCCTAAAATTCTATTCAGAAAAGACATTCGCAGTCCTGAATTCTTTTGCAGCACTGTCCAGAATAGTCTCAATCTGAAAACAACCCAAGAACAGATAATTGGATAACAAAACTATGGTACATAGTGGAATACTACTTGGTTATACAAAATGATGAAGTCATGCAGTTTGCTAGAGAGTACCACTCTGAGTGAAGTTAGTCAGGAGGAGAGAGACAGGGTGATTTCTTGCATAGGTGAGATATTTGGGGAATAACAAATGCCAATAGAAATCAAGACCTGGTGTTCAGTGGAAGTTTACTAAGTGGAAGGAGTGGGAACGCAAGGGTGGAGAGGGTGCTGGTGGGCACTCCAGAGGAGGGTATGATGCTGAACTGTTTTATGTAAGAAATCTACAGTTGACAATATTGTAAACCACTATGGATGCCTAACATGAAATTTTGTTTGCTTTTGGGCCATGCCTGTTTATATTCAAGGTTCACTCCTGCGGGAAAACACTGAGGCACCTGGCACAAAATCCGGGAGCAGAGTCAGGGATCCCCCTTCTGTCCCAGGGGATCGGCGGCTGGCAGACGGAGAAAGATGCAAGAATCTGGCGAAGTTTTACAATGCTTTACTTAACACAGGTTCAGGCATACAAATCAGCAATAGGAAAAACTTCCAACTTCTGATTCCTGGTTGGGCCCGCGCACATGTAGGCCAAGATGGCGGCCACCACCTTTTAAGGCCATGTAGAGAGGAGACAGTGAAGAGAGACCAGCAGAAAGGGGAAAGAAAGAGAGAGAGCGGTGCATAAGAGAGTGCAAAAGGAAGCAGCTAGTTTTGTATCCCTGTAACCCAGACCTCCCACTTCTATGGGAAGTGGTTAAATGCCCTCAGGTAGTTTCTCCCAGGGCCTCACCAAGGCCCTTTGAGATGTTAATGTCACGGGCTCCAGATCTGCCTAGGAAATGCCTTTGTAGGGTAGAGAGAAGGGGTTTCTGAGATGAACCATATCTCAGAATACAAAGTCATGCATCTGTGCCAAAGACTATATTAGTGTCAGTTAAATATTTCTCCAAGCCATCACAAAAGTCTTGTCTTTACTTCAGGGTAGTTTTGTATTTTAGTTGCCTTTGAGTTATTAGGGGAGCCATGCTTGCTTGCCTGAAGGCAAACAGCATTTCTCTCTGGTCTAATTACTTAGAGATCCAACGCAGCCAGGCAAATATACCAGTAAAATCTAGCTAGTCCCACACTGATTGTGATATGAGAGAATATTTATACCAGCCAGTATAGAATACATGATCAGATAAACTTCCACATTTAAACTGCTCTCCTACCTACAAAGTCACCTGCAGGAGGCAATCCAGGCGAGTTGCAGAGGATCTAAGCAGGTGTACTGCAACATACTCCTAGCTGTGCATTCAGAAATAACTCCTGGCTGGCTCTGGGGGGCCACATGGGTGCCATAGATCAAACACAGGTTGGCCACATGCAAGGCAAATGTCATACCCACTCTACTATGTTTCAGGCTCCAAATTAAAAAATTTTAAGCATTCTAAATTCATTCTTTATATGGGCAGAATAAAAGTTGGCACCACATTAAAAGACATAGTTCAAATTAATTTTCAAATATGGAAAAAACAAGTTATATTTTCAGTGGCATAATTTTGCATTAAAACTACTGTAATTTATGGTGATATCACTTTAATTAAAGATTAAATCTAGAGATACTCAATACTTTTTCAATTTTTCCCAGTTGGGAACAAATTCCAAATAGCTAGATCTGTATGAGTCTTGGATGGCTTCCCCCCCACTTACTTCCACTGTACTTTTGACCTCTCTCCTTAGATATAAAATCAGCATTTGGGGGGATCTACCTCAAAAGGCCTTTCTGAGAATTAAATTAGAAAGTTATGTGAAGAGTAATGTGATGATCCACGTGCTGTAAGCTGCCATTGCTTTCTTGTTCTCATATTAATTGTCCCTTCTTCTATCAGTGTGTATGCTCCCAAGCACAGGAAACCCAGGCCTAGAGTGGGCGATGACCTTCTAGCGCTACTTTTCACCTGCAACTCTCTTCTCTCATGGCCAAGTTTTCTGTTATGACACCACAGTTGCTCTCTCAAAAGTTTTCTGAGAAAAGCCTACAGCGGCTCTGTGTAACACTTCTCTTTCAGCTTAAAATCCCAGCCAGCCTCGGTGTTAAGATAAACTCTTAGAAGACATTTGAAGGGAAAACATATTTTGACCGTTAAAATAACTTCTAAATAATAAATTTCAAAAGCCTGGCTTGTGTTAGGCAACATTACTTATCTCCTGGCTCACAGGCCACTTTATACTTAAGTTCACTTAGTGAAGACTGTCTCATGGGATGCTGGACAAGACAGAGGTCTGTAA
This sequence comes from Cryptotis parvus, assembly GCA_021461705.1. NCBI lineage: Eukaryota > Metazoa > Chordata > Mammalia > Eulipotyphla > Soricidae > Cryptotis > Cryptotis parvus. Next base: position 117,733 of record JAJIBD010038179.1, on the reverse strand, counting down.
ACAGGGTCTGAAAGCTTGTCTTAAGTAGAGGTACTTTCTAGCTTTTATTATTGCCCCCTTTCACAGACTTTTCTCTTAGGCACCTTATACAGATTTGGGGAGAAAGTGAGCATAGGAGAGACCATAATAAGCACAATAATCAGCAGGTAATTTAATCCTGAACACTAATGACTGATTCATTTGCTACATATAAGGCTAATTTATTTCTCAGCTGACTGCACTAATTTTTATAACACACTCTATGATTTATATAAACATATTTGTATATAGGTGAAATGCCAATTCTGATTCAGCAGCTCTGGGGGCAGGCAGGGCACTGCCTTTCTAGAAAGGCCACGTCCCTTTTGGGGGCTGTCACAGCCAATTCCGCTGAGCCCTGGAGCACAGCTAGACAAGCCACAGCTCTGAGGGCTGAAGAGGCAACAGCCGTGGAGAGCACCTGTGGTGGGGCCCAAGCTGGACCGCCTAGAAGACAGCTTCTGTGCTACACACTGACTGAAGGTGCCCTCCCAACGCCTGTCAGGGAGCCAGGGCCAAGCTGACCAAATGCAAAAGTGCCTGAGGTATTGTGAAGGAGTTCGGGAAAGAAGCAAAACAAGATTTACTCACGGGAGAATCGAGCAAGGGGCCTGGCAGTCTTGTCCCCGGCTTCAGCAAGCCCCCAGATTCCTGTACCCGTTGGAATTTGGGGGAAGCCCTGCACTGAGGGATCACAGCTGCTTTAAGAGGGAAGTTTCTGTTAGAGTGAGGAAAGGGTGTGTGAAATGCTTGGAGCTCTTCAGGTCCACTCCTGTCCACACCACCTCATCGCCACACAGTGTGCATTGATGAGCAGCACTACTGGCTTTTCTGTGACTTGTGTCTGTGTGTATGTATGTATTAGCATGTATGTATGTATGTATGCATATAGACACATGCATGCATATAGATATAGATATAGATATAGATATAGATATAGATACAGATACAGATACAGATACAGATACAGATATAGATATAGATATAGATATAGATATAGATATAGATATAGATATAGATATAGATATAGATATAGATATAGATATAGATGCATATATTTTTAAACTCTACCCTCTTCCCACTTTGTGGCAAGCTTCCTGCCATGGACCAGTCTTCCTGGCCATTGTTTCTACTGTCTTTGGGTATTATTCATGCACCATTTTATTTGAAGCGGCCTCATGGTTCATCAATAAATGCTGGACTTAGAGATGACTACAAGAGTATGCTACCCACACGGCAGAGCCTGGCAAGCTACCCGTGTCGTATCTGATATGCCAAATACCAGTAACAATTATAGACCTCATTCCCATGACCTGATGGAATGGTTTGAGGCTCTTTATGTTCCTGGAGCAAGCAGGTGCCCTTGGGCTCTACTTGCATGAGACAGGACATATGGAGATGTTACTGGTGCCCCGCCAAGCCAATCAATGATGAACGGGAAGACAGTGACAGTGACAGTATATAGGTGCAGAGAGAGAGAGAGAGAGTCCCACATGGCAGATGTATAAGAAAAAGGGACATACTCCTCTCTTAGATATGCTACCTATTAGCTCTCCAATGCTTCTATATTGAAGGTTTCACATACCTGTACTTGTTCTGTACCTTAGAAAGCACAGATGCTAACTAAAGTTGTTTTCTTCCCCCTTACATATTCATGAAGCTGATATGAATTCTATTTCTCTAAATCTTTTCATTTCCTGAAAAATAATAATAAATGAATTATTTATTGATTAATGATTAATCAATTAATGATTAATAATAATAAATAAATTGATTGTTGATAACGAATGAATCATTTACATGATTTATTCTCCTTTACTACAAAGAATAGATCTTTCTCACTTTATTTCCAGAATACATGCTGAGGTTCTCAGAATTCACCCCAGACTCTGTGCTCAGGGACCCCTTCTAGTGGTGCTCATGGGATCATGTCATATACCATGCCAAAGATTGAAGTCCATGGTAGATTGCCTTGCATGCAAGGCAAACATCTTAACAACTAAATATTCCAGATTTAAATGAAACTTTTAATGATCATAACCAGCAACAGCACAGCAAAAAAAAGAGAGACAGAAAAAGCTACAAACTCAAGTATTGTATATTTCTGGGACTGGAGCAATAGTCCAGCAGGCAAGGCATTTGCCTTGCATACAGCCAACCTGGGTTCGATCCCCAGCATCCCCTATGTTCCCCAGCACCACCAGGGAGTAATTCCTGGGTGCAGAGCCAGGAGTTACTCCCTGGGCATCACTGGGTAAACCCAAAAAAGCAAAAAAAGGAAAAAATTACATTTCTATCATATGATTTGTTCTGTAGTTCATACTGAAAATCAAAAAATTAATTTGTTGGGGGAGGCACAAGAAGGAAGAGCATACCTGGCTTTGCTCAGTAGTTACTCTTGACTCTCTGCTCAGGGATCACTCCTGACAGTGTTCAGGGCACTATAAGCAGTGCTGGCTATTGAATGCATGTCAGTCACGTACAAGACCAACAGCTTACCTGCTTTAATATCTCTCCTGCTCTAAAATGAAATACATACACTGTAACTCTTTGCTGACGTTCCACCCATACCAAGTAATTCAGCCCCTCACCTATGCTTCATTACATCAATAGTAACATCTATTTTTTTCTGATGCAGATAGTCTTTAAATTTCTTTTTTTTTTTTTTTTTGGGTCACACCCAGTGATGCTCAGGGGTTTCTCCTGGCTCTGCACTCAGGAATTACTCCTGGCGGTGATCGGGGACCATATGGGATGCCGGGATTGAATCCGGGCCAGCATGGGCCAGCCGCATGCAAGGCAAATGCCCCTACCATCTGGGCTATCTCTCCGGCCCCAAGTCTTTAAATTTCTAAACCAATTCCATGGGTCTTTAATTTTACTATTTTTAGTTTAATACTATTTTTTTAGTGGGCAGCCACATTGGATGGTGTGCACTTAGGAACCATTCCTCTGAGTGCTCAGGGAGAACATAGGAGGTCCTGGGTATCAACCCACGCCAGCCCCTGACAGGGCAAACCCTTTACCCACTGAACAATCTTTAACCCAATTTATGAAATTGTTTTTAATTTGGTAATGCTTATATTTTGAATATGCTTATTGCTGTACAACTCCATACATTTACTGAGGTCATAATGAATACTTCAAATGGGTATATTTTGGTGTCAAAATTATATATAAGTTGTGATATTTTTTAATCAATGCCCCAGTGGGTCCCTGCTCCAGAACTGGTTGTCTTCCTCTTGCCTTGGTTCATTGTTACCACATTCTGGCCTCTAGGGCTTCCACTCCACTCAGTCACTATCCTTAGTTCTATTTACTTTCTTCCTTCTGGTGCTTCCTCTAAAAAATAGAAACACATTCAAAGATTAAAAAAATAAATGTCTTTTACCTATGATGCTGTTCTCATGTTGACTTCTGTTTTCTCTGTGTAAAAGTTCTCCATGAACTATCCTACCACTCTTCTCACCAATCTTCTGCCTTCTTCAATTTGTCCTTGATGAAATTGTTCTTGAAATCAGTCTCAAAGAAATTCAGAGCTCAGGTTAGTGTTCAAAACCAGCAGACCTGGAGTTGGAATGACAGTACAGTGGATTTGCTGTTTGCTTTGGACACCACCGAACTCAGGACCAATTCTACTCAATTCCCAGAACCCCATGTGGTCCCTATTGTGAATGATCCTTGAGTTCTGAGCCTGAAGTAAGCCCTGAGCACCCCTAGCTGTGGTACCAAAACCAAAAAAACTAAAACAACAACAAAACAGCAGCAGCTCTTCCGGTTTCACCAGTTCTGTTAATCTTGTCATTCTCTGTGAAATTAAATAAATACTGATTGTACCATACTCAAAAATATTTCTCTTAGGGTTTGTAGAGAAGACAAAGTATATCTGAGAAAGCCGGCCCATGTAGAATCTATTGGTCATTCTGTGACCTACTGGTCCAGAGACTCTCAGACATGGGGCAGAGCGGTTCCTTGCTCTCCCCTGTGCCCAGCCGCTCATGAGGCAGTCGGAGGCATGGTGGGTTCCAGCCTTGGCCCACCACCCCAGCAGAACCTCACAACAAGCCAGACGACCCCCCACCCACTCCATGGGCGCCGCCATTTTCCACATTGGACTTCCCTCTCATCAGAACTCCACCCAGCCGACCAGCCCATCACAGCCCGGATCATCGACACCCACCCTGGAGCAGTTTTTTCCTCAATCCGGCCCAGGTATGCTGGTCCAGAGACTCTCAGACATGGGGCAGAGCGGTTCCTTGCTCTCCCTGTGCCCAGCCGTTCATGAGGCAGTCGGGAGGCATGGTGGGTTCCAGCCTTGGCCCACCACCCCAGCAGAACCTCACAACAAGCCAGACGACCCCCACCCACTCCATGGGCGCCACCATTTTCCACATTGGACTTCCCTCTCATCAGAACTCCACCCAGCCGACCAGCCCATCACAGCCCGGATCATCGACACCCACCCTGGAGCAGTTTCTTCCTCAATCCGCCCAGGTATGCTGGTCCAGAGACTCTCAGACATGGGGCAGAGCGGTTCCTTGCTCTCCCTGTGCCCAGCTGTTCATGAGGCAGTCGGGAGGCATGGTGGGTTCCAGCCTTGGCCCACCACCCCAGCAGAACCTCACAACAAGCCAGACGACCCCCCCACCCACTCCATGGGCGCCGCCATTTTCCACATTGGACTTCCCTCTCATCAGAACTCCACCTAGCCGACCAGCCCATCACAGCCGGCTCGCGCGGCCAAGCCGGCCGCAGCAGTTCATCAATAAAGGCTTTATTTGGAGGTGTTTATAGAGTATGCCTCCCCGCACGACAAGCCTAGCAAGCTGCTCGTGTTGTATTTGATATGCCAAATGCCAGTAACAATTATATTAGATCATTCTCATGACCTAATATAATGGTTTGAGGCTCTTTATGTTCCTGTACCAAGCCGATGCCCTTGGCTCTACAGCATGTGACAGGACATATTGAGATATTACTGGTGCCCGCTCTAGCAAATAGATGATTAACGGGAAGATCGTGATCAATCGTGACCTACTGATCTGCAACTAATGCTTTCTAAAAAATGTGTTTCCGTTTCTCCTTTTTTTAAAAACTGAGATCTGCTTCTTGTGACCATACATATGATTATTTTGAGTCTGGAGTCTGTGACAAAGCCATCTTCCTAACCGTCACAATTGATTCACCTTCAAACTTCAGTGAAACAACCTCTTAGCTATATCCTGACTCAGTTCATATAATTTCTGCCTTTTCTAGATACAGTTTCTCTACTTTCTTTCTTACAGAAGTAAGTTGTTCCTTCTGTTGTAGGCAGGCAGACGGGGGGCACCACATGGCAATAAATATTCCTGAAGAAGAAATAAAACTGGTCCTTCAGCGATCCAGAGTCACACTTGTTGTCACAAGGAACCAGACTTGATAAGGCCACTATCAACAACAGATCCTGAGGGAAGGGAAGGCCAGGGGGAATGTGTGAAGCCCTAGGCCACAGGCCCTTCTAATAGCTTTAGCTGATTAAATCTCCTGAGGGAAGTGAATCAGCCTTCCCGCCCAGAACCCAGCTCAAAGAAGATTCCAAATCATTCCAGTCAAAGACCACTCCCAAAGTCTACCCCCTTGGCAACAGCCCTAGTAACCGAGGTTGAAGCCCCATGTGGGACTAACTTGGGGGAAAAATCTATAAAAGCCGTCCTGACCAAAGGAAAGCACGCACATGCTGCCTGGGCACACATGTTGCCTGCACGCACATGTTGCCTCGCGCCGCACATGCTGCATGGATACACATACTGCCTGAGGCCATGTGGCCCAGCACATGGGGTGCCTAAGCACATGTGTTGCCCGCATCTCCCCTCTTGAGATGTGTACTCTCTCTCACTGGCTCTCCGTCTTTGGAGTAGTCTGCATTCTCCCTTGAGCACGTTACTCTCTCTCTCTCTCTCTTTTACCTTTCCTCCTCCTTCCCTTTCCAAAAACCTCATCAATAAAATCTATTTTACTTCACTGCTTGTCGACTCCTGAAAATTCTTTTTCTGCAAGGAAGACAACAACCCTAAGGCAGCCCTGGGTAAGGCCTAGGACTGACTTTCCTTTCCTGCAAAGAACAATTCCTCGCTCCAGCCTGAGTTCGTGGCTCCCCAAGAAACCTCGGGTGGTGGGGATCAAGTCCCGTGCCTAGAGATCAAGCAGGCATCAGGTGTGGCTTGACGGCCACCTGGTGGGGCTGGTGGGGCTCAGGCCCACGCCGTGCAGGGGCTCATCACAGACTTTATCAGTCCTAAGCTTGCCCAGCGGGTCCTCGGGTGGCAGAGGCGGCTGGGGAAAAAGCGACCATCTCTTTCCCCTTCCGGCCTCACATAAGTCAACCATGGGATCCACCTGCAGCACTTCTTCACTGGAACTACTCAAGATCATTGCTCCAAATTGCATTTATGCTTGTATTCTGACCCATTGTTCCTGCAGCCTTTAGAAAGTGTCACCCTCATGGGTGGAAGCGATGAGTACTTAGACTAGAGTTGACATAGAGAAGGGAGGGGGAGTCCTTGGGGAATTTGGGAGGGGTACAGTTATTGTGCATACATATTGAAAGTACTACCTAAACTATAATAGATAAAATATAACTTAAAAAATCTTTATATTTTGTTTGGGGGAGTTACATCCTGCAATGCTTAGGACTTACCCTAACTCCTGCATGATGGGCTCAGGGGACCATATGGGATGCTAACGATTGAATCCAGATAGATCACTTTCAAGGTAAGTGTCCTACATGCTGTACTATATCTTCAGTCCCAATAAATTATTTTAATTAAAAAAGAGATAAAAGTGTTTCCCTTCATCTTTCTCCTGTTTCCCAGGCTTTTCAGTTTTTCTGATTATTTCTTAAATCTGAAACTTATGCCCTTTCTTTGCCTTAGTCTCTTCTTTCAGGATTTCCTCCAAGGATAGATTCCAAACACCATATTACTTGAATAAACTCCCATTTCAGAGCTCTAAAGAGTATCAATACCAGTCCTTCCTACTGCTAGACAGGTTCCTGTCTCTTAAGTACTCAAGCATTAAAGGGAAACTGAGTGTCCGTTTGTACCTTTAGCACAAGAATGAGGTTTTATTGAGAACTTTTGTCCAAGCAAAGAAAACTTTGCAAAGAGACAGCACTGATGCTGACTCTCCAAAAAAAGCCTCAGAAGTGCTTTTTTGCATTTTATATGATATGCTAAGTAAGATGCAGTATATTCAGGAATTTCTGAGAATTGGAAGAGGGTTATTTTTTAAAGGAGTTTTATCCCTCTGAGCTCCTTATAAGCCTCTTCCCGGTGGTTGCCATCTTTATTCTACTGCTTTTAATAATGTATTAAATGTATAAAATAATGTATATAACCACATTCTGAGTTATGCCAGTGTCAGTTAAGTTAGAAAGAACTGGCATGTGATGGGCTTCTGCCAGCTAGTTGGCTTCCTTTCTCACAATTTCTGTCATCTTTCTTCTCACACTTGACTTTCAGATACACTCTGATATTGAAATATCCTTGAACCTTGCAAAAACTCTTGAACTCCCACCATAAACTGGAAAGTGTGATGGTATAGGGCTCTCAAGAGCAGGAGAAAATGTTCCTTCATAGGACCAGGCAGACTCGAAGCAGTAGCCCATATACTGGTTATGTTCAAGGATCCGAGTCCTGTTATTGGCACCACATGCCTCCCAGAACAATGGGTGTATCCCCTGGTATCCCCTCAACATTGCAGAGCCTCAGGTACCATGGCACCAGGTTAGAACACTGTGCTATGGGCCTTCACCAAGGGAACCAGCGCAGAGCCTACAGGGGGTAGTCTTTATCCAAAACAGCATTCAGTGAGGCACCTATTTAAACCACAAACAAACAAGAACTTGTTTCATAAAAACAGGCCCTCAGTCAGAAATCTAGCAAGGATCCCCTTCACTCCAGTCTTCTGTTAAGTGGAATTTACTTGACACTCTCAATGTCTTTCAACTTCCTCAATTTCTCTTGCCCATGTGTACCACACTTCTTGTTTTGTTTACTTTGGGTAGGTCTGTCAAGATAGGGACTTGGGGGGGCCGCTCTCAGCAATACATAGCTTCAGGCCAGTTAGTTCAATGTTTGGGCTGGTGATGTGGTGCTGATTGTCCCCAGAGGTGCTGAGACCAACAGAACAAACCTGGCAGTGTAGGGGTCCTCGAGGGTTCCAGATTTATACTTGGTGGTGCTTAGATGACAATGTTATGGCAGGGTTCAACATAGAATTCATGGGCCTCTGACTACTGATCTGTCTCCCGGGCCTCAACACCCCATTACTTGATCTACATTAGAAACAGAATAATCATTCTTCACATCTTAAGATGCTTGTGAAACTGTGACTGTAAACCATGAGGGCAATCTGACACCGATAAATCAGGTTAGACAAAAGTAGTGGTTCTGAAAAATTAGTTAGACAAAAATAGAAACTGAAAACAAGTTATGAAACCTTACTGTTTTTGCAGGATTTGCTTTGTGGTGGCACTAAACGTGTTATAGCTGCTTTGCAGGAGAGAGAGAAAAAAAACTCACACATAAATATATGCCCTTCTATCCTTTCCTTTTACCTTCCAAAAAACCGTAGAATTTATTTATACAAGTAGAAAGAAACACACAGAAAAAGCATTATTCAGAAAGCGGATGGCCTGATTACATCAACGCTCCCATCTTCTACCACGAAACTGAGCACTTGTTCTGCAAGAAGTAGAATTTTCTAGTCTCTCCTTTTTCCCTTATAGATGTGCCTGAAATGAAGAAACGGGATAAATGACTGATCATTTGTTGGATGAGAGGAACTACCTAGCTTTGGATCTTTGAGTTTAGGCTATTTACAGTTTAAGCTATTTACATGTTTTTAAGCAGGGGTTCATGCTAATGAGATCTCTTTTGTGTAAACACTGATAGAGGGTATTGCAGTTACAGGATGTTGCAGGAATCCTCTAAGAGCCCCCTTCTACCCTATGGAGGTTTTTCCAGACGGATCTTGGCTCAAGACATTAGCATAAAAAAGACATTGGGTGAGGTGCTGGGAGAAATTACCTGAGGGTATTTAACCCTTTCTGCCAGGGGAAGTTACATTTGGCTTGCAGCTCCTCCCAGCTCTGCTGGGAGGCTTTGAATTAGCTCTGGGTCCTTGTACATTTCTATAGAGCTATTTTCCTGTTTTCATCTCTAGATAGCCCAGCCCAGAATGGGGAGTTTGGGCGGATTTCCCTATAAAATAAGCTGCAAGAAGAAAGAAGCTCTCTCTTTTTTTTTTTCCCCCTTTTGCCATTTTGGCTTCCCTTGGTGTTTTGCTTCTCCATCCTCTCCATTCTCTGTTGGGCCTCAACACATTGTGGCAGCCATCTTGGCCTACACCTGGCTGGGGGCCTAGCTGGGAACCCAGAGTCCGGAGGCTTTCCTGCTCTTGGATTGTATATTGGAACTTGTATAGTAAAGCCCTTTTAAAACTGCTCGGATTCCTGAGTTTTCTCGATTCCTCACTGGCTTCGGAGGTAGAAGGGAAATCGCCCCACAACTGTTGGGGACCCCGACGGTGCTCCCGACAACAGGAGTTATTTTCACTGAATTAGTAACTTTGGAATATTATAATCTACTATGATTTCAATGCTATCTAGATTGGGCACAGTTCCTTTTAACACCCACTGTTCCCAGTGCTGAACAATTACAATTTACTAGGAGACCGCCACCCTGGCTACATTAAATCTACCATTTATCAACTGTGCCATGATCACAGGAGGGATCTTGCTAGTTTGCTCTCAGGCAAGTGACCCTTTCAGTAAACAGAGGACAGGACACTCAGAATTACCCCAGTGCAGAGTAGAAATAAGAAAGACCTTGTGGGCACCATCTAGATTACATGAAGTCCATGAAATTATAATGTGATTCTTCCCATGAATATACATCCATTAAAATATATTTATTTTACCAGCCCCTCTCTCCAGTATTTTTGACATAATCAAAGAGGAAGGGACTAGACCCTGGCATTATCATTTGTTTAGACCTGAAACACAGGTGTGACACCACCTAACATGTACACCTAAAAAGCTTATTCATTGCTCTTTGTTTATGCAATCCACCCTGAAGAAAGGATTATGGCTTTGGGGTATAGCTTTGGTCAGAGGACTGACCAAGAGCTAAAAGTCTGGGAAATTCAATTATCTTGGATTGTAGTGACAGAACTTGTTTTATTACTGGTAATTAGTAAAAACTTTCTTTTTATTATACCACTGTGAGATATAAAATTACAAAGATATTCATAATTGGGTCTTCGCCATAGTGTTCCAGCACCCATCCCCTCCACCAGTGCCCCATTCCCATAACACTCCCTCCCACCCACCCCAGACTGCCTCTATAATAGGCTTCTTTTCTCTCTCTTTCTCTCTCTCTCTCTCTCTCTCTCTCTCTCTCTCTCTCTCTGTCTTCTCTCTCTCTCTCTTCTCTTGCATATTGTGGCTTGCCCTACAGATATTTATGGTTTTACATGTAAGTCTCTATGTGTACATTCAATGGTGAGTTCTAATCTGACATTACCATTCCCCCATTCCCCATCAGTCACCCCAGTTTGTTACACATACAATGATCATTACAGTGTATATATGTGCAAGATCCTGGGAAGGACCTGGTCCTAAACTTGATTATTTTCTAAGTCTGTCACGCAGATGCAGAGCAGCTGCAGCCCAGAATAGTTGTGGGTCTGGTCTGTAGCTTATCCGACTTTGCTGGTCGTGGTGGCTGCCTGCTCGTGGAGTCACGCCTGCTGGGGCATGGAGTTGGAAGTCGGGCTCCAAATCGGGCTGGTGCAGCCTCCCCATGTCTGCTGGCTCTAGGAGCTATGTTGCTTTCGGCCAGGGGTCCAGTCATCTTCCTGTGGCTCCACACGCCACTTTTGGATTTGAGCTGAACTCTTTGTTTGTCTGCCTGAGGCCAGTCCTTGAATTAAAAGGGAACTCATTCCCTGATATTGTTGGGGACACTCGCAGCTTCCTGACAATCATTGCTCCTACTTGCTTTGCATTCTGGTCTGCAATAAAGCATTCCCTTGTTTCAGAAAGCACTTGACTATAAGACTTTGTGTGCACCAGGCAGGCCTGCATACAGTTTTACTTGAGACCACTGAAAAGCTACAATTTACGAAGTTAGAGAGCTAGAACAGAGTCGGGCACCCAATCCCCAGCACTGCATACGAGCCCCTGAGTGATCCCTGAGCAAAGAGACTAGATAAAGCCATGAGAATAATTGGATTTGAACCAAAAAATTAAAATCTAAAAAATTTATTAAAAATCTATACTTTTTACCTTCGATTCCATATCACCTTACCCTCGAGATAAACATAGTTCTTTCACACAAAGCCAAAACTTTGCGATATATTCCAGCACTCTCTGAATAGGAGATTGAACTTTTCATGACTATGATCTTTTCCTCCTTAAACCTTTCTAGTTTTGCACATACCCTTAACTCCACCTGTACCCACCTTTTTTTTTTTTTTTTTTTGCTTATATAAGCCTGTTTTGTAAAATTCAGCCAAAAGTCTTACTTGGGATCATACCTAATATTGATTAATTTTATTTGATATTGTTCCTGCCCCTCAAGGCATTGCAGGTATGGCTGTGGTTCCTGACTGCTTCAGCAAGTGGCAGGCAAGAGACAGGCTTATCTACACTCAGGGCTCCGCCCTGTGTGCCTGGGATGGTTGATTGTGTGATATAGAAAAAGACTGGGTCTTGGGCTGGAGCGATAGCCCAGCGGGTAGGCGCTTGCCTTGCATGCAGCCGGCCTCTGCCGGCCTGGGTTCGATCCCCAGCATCCCATATGGTCCCCCGAGCACCGCCAGGAGTAATGCCTGAGTGCAGAGCCAGGAATAACCCCTGAGCATCGCCGGGTGTGACCCAAAAAAGCAAAAAAAAAAAAAAAAAAAAAAAAAAAGAAAAAGACTGGGTCCCCTGGGATGAGCCCAGAGCCATGGCAGAGCCTGGCAAGCTATCCAAACAGTAACCATAACCCATAACGGACCTCATTCCCAATGAATGGAGACGTTACTGGTGCCCGCTCAAGCAAATCAATGAACAATTGGAAGACAAGTGACAAGACAAGTGTTCTAAATATACCCATTTCTCTAAAATGTAATAGTAGTGGTGGTAGTTTTCCTCTCAATGATAAGAGCTACTTGATAAAAGAGGCAATAAATCTCCAGTTTGCAACCAGCTACTGCTATGTAGTGGAAACTCAGGAATGGTGTGCTAAAGGCACATTTAGGAACAAAGAATTTTCTTAAATCTCACTCTTGAATGTATGTGAAAGTATCATTTTCTATCATTTACCTGCCTATTTAAATAATGTTATGAAATTATTTCATTTAGTTTCTTTCTTTCTTTTTCTTTCTTTCTTTCTTTCTTTCTCTCTCTCTCTTTCTTTCTTTCTTTCTTTCTTTCTTTCTTTCTTTCTGTTTTTTTGAGTTACACCCGGCAATGCTCAGGGGTTTCTCCTGGCTCTGCACTCAGGAATTACTCCTGGTGGAGGACCATATGGGATACTGGGGATCGAACCCGGGCCAGCATGGGCCGGCCAGGTGCAAAGCAAATGCCCTACCAGCTGGACTATTGCTCCGGCCCCTATTTCATTTAGTTTCAACATGATTTTTTTCTTTTGTTTTAAAGAGATGTTTTTATTTTAGTCTGGCACTGAAGGTCTTTTGATCAGAAAATACAGTTCTCTCTTAAAAATGTAATGAAATGTTTGGTGAGAGTTTTTTCCTGAGAAAGAGATGGAAATGTAGAAAAGCCCCATTCATCTGTCTGCTTTGCTTGGTGCCACCAATGTTGTAACCAATGTTGTAAAACTAAATAAATACTAAAGAAATTTCATGTTTGTTGAGTGAGGTTTTCCCTTTTCTAAACTTCAGTGGTGCATCCGAGTGCTTTGCTTATATTCTTTCTAATCTGTTTGGTCTGGAGCTAGAGAGAAATGGCTCTTGACTCCAGTGGACACTTCCAGAAAGGAACTGAATGGCTTTCAAGTGACTCAGCCTGAAGACTCTCTCCCTCCTTAGGCATTCTGGCCTTCTTAGGAGAGGAGGCAGTTTCCCTCTTGAATCAGCTGTCCAAGGTCAAAGTTCTCACCTGAAGACAGAATAGCCAGTATCAGTACAAAACTATTCATTATTGGTTTTAGATAGTACTCTATGAGATCCTCTCATCTCTGACATGGATCTTCCTCTTGGAAAATAACCAATTCAGAAATTCACCCAGGAATCATTACAGGTCAAAGGGTCTATGCTTTGGTGCCTCTGAAGTCTGAGTTCAACAGGATAATATGGCTATTACTGTCTTCAATTGCGTTTCACATCAAGTCAGACTTGAGCTAGCCTCATATACAGAGCACCTTTACTCAGCTTTTTATTCCAACCTATTGTTTGTACAGAAGATTCTGTGGAAGGTTTGCAATGTAGGAATTCCTCTATCAAATTCACTTACCTAAAGGAAAGATAGGGAGGTAATGGGGCCTAGGAACTACTTTCTCTTCAAGTCATCCTCTGTTCATCCTGTTGCTATACTACCTAACCCTACAAACAAAACATTGGCCCTGGATGTTAAAACAGCTGCTTGTATTATCAGGAAAAAAAATATAACCACTCACTGCTCTAACTCTCCCCACCACACACATTCTCTCTAGGCTGAAACAAAAGGTAAAGAGTAGAAAAGGAGACAACAGGAAGAGACATAGAACATGACTGTAGGGGTCAGGGTACATAGGCAGTTATTTAAAAGTGATACAGTGGGGAAGAGCCATGATAGTCAGGGTACTTCCCGCTAAAACCAACTGACTATCAATTCTGTATTCCCTTTTGAGGAGGGTGAAAGAATTAAATGCAAATATACTATATAATGTTAAAGGGTTTTGTTTTGGGGCCATATCCAGTGGTGCTTAGGGTTTAATCTTTGCTCTGCACTCAAGGTTTAATCTCTGCTCTGGTGGGGATCAGTGGACTATATAGGATCTCAGGGATCAAGTCTGGGGCAGCTGCATAGAAGCTCTTCTCTCTAGTTCTCACTTGCTCTCTCTGACTTGCTCTCCTTCAAAATTTCTAAATTAAATCTGTCTATACTTAAAAAAAAAGCAGTCATGGACAAGAAAGGCAGCAGGGAGCTGGAGGCCAAGAAGTATTTGGAAGAACATAATATCATGGAGTTGCTGACCTATCTCACCAGCATGCTCCTGTATTTCCAACCGGCACACCTCTTTTGAAGAACTTCGAATCTTAGTACACCAGCCCTGGCCCGCCACCCCAGCAGTGCCTTGCAAGAAGCCAGAGGAACCCCCCACACCATGAGGGGCTGCCATTTTCCACATCCAGACTCCCCACTCGTCAGAGCTCCACTCAGCAGAAGAGCTGATCACGGGCTCGGTCATCAATAAATGAACGAGATGAGAGGTGACTACAAGAGTATGCTACCCACACGGCAGAGCCTGGCAAGCTATCCATGTCGTATTTGATATGCCAGATACCAGTAACAATTATAGACCTCATTCCATGAGCTGATGGAATGGTTTGAGACTCTTTATGTTCTTTGAGGGAGCAGATGTCCTTGGGCTACACTAGCATGTGACAGGACATAGGGAGATGTTACTGGTGCCTGCTCAAGAAAATCGATGAACAACAGGAAGACAAGTGAGACAAGTGATACTTAAAAATAGATACAAAACGAAATCTGTTTGACTCAAAAGCAAGTTCCACAACTCTATAAATGAGTCAAATTCAAAGGATAAAGGCCGGAGCGATAGCACAATGGGTAGAGCTTTGCATGTGGCAGACCTGGGTTTGATCCTTGGCATCCTATATGGTCCCCCGGAGCCACCAGAAATAATTCCTGCAGGCAGAGCCAGGAATAATCCCTGAGTTTTGCCAGGTGTGACCCTCCAAAAAAAAATTCAAAGGAGATTGACTCTAGTGTATGAATGTACAGATTCCTTTCTAAATAGTGACAAAGAATTTATTTAGTTTATAGTAATAGTGGAAACTAAAATATAATGCTTTTAGCCAGTAAAACATTTTTTAGCACTCCTGTAAGCAATCAGCTAACAGATATATTAGAAACAAGCCTAAGGGACTCTCAACTGAACTCCAAATGTACACATGAAATTAAGTATTTTAGGCGCCCAAGACTCAGAGTCAACAGACATTGGGGAGAAAAGTGTGATATGATGGGTATAGACCTGGCACTTTCATGTGTACATGGCTCTACATAGTTTCTTTATGTCCACTAGATCCAACCACAAGAATTCCCAGGCTAAACCAGTGGGTGTGAGCACAGAAGGCAGCCAGCACAGTTGTGCTTCAGGTAACAAAACCCAAAAGGGATTAATCCCAGGGTACAAATTATCAGCTTAGCTAATATCACTTTCCCAATACAAGGAAAGTGTTGACAGATTTGCAGCAGAAAAAAAATGCAATATACTTAGTGTAAAAACATTAGCTGCAAATTCAAGAAAGGGGTAAGTTCCAGAAGAGTCAGATTCGTCATGAAACTGATGAAGCTCATGTTTCAAGACCACTTATATATGTGAGTTCATGCCAAGGTCACAATGAGAGGGGTGGCAACAGTCACATTCTTATCTAATTCAGCATTATTTTTCCTAAATATATCCCCCACATTTTATACGTTTCAGCAGATCTGAAACCTAATATGTCTTAGATGTCTAGAGTAAATATAAACTATGAGTAAATAAGAAAAAAATAGAAACAAAAGGGAGGGAAAACAGCTAAGTGGTAAATTGTATGCCTTGCATTCAGTCAACTCTAGGCACAGCAAAAGAAATGAAAATATAAATAGTACAATAGAAAAATGGTAGAAATTCTGAGAAAATTAATATCAAGACATGCAAATGGAAAACATAACAAGAGATGTGTTCCATCTAACTTAAATTAGGGATATGCAGGCTAAATCATTAAAATGAAATATTTTTCTCAAGAAGTCATCAATGGCTCTCTAAAAAACAATTGGAAGATCTTTCTAAATGGACACTTCTTCTAACTCACTAATTCAGCTTCTAGAAATCTTTCCATCAAACCTAAAGGTGTCTGTTGTCACTTTGTAAAATTCAAATCAGAAGGAAACTAAATATCTGACATTTGTGTGTATATGGCTACTTCTACTCTTAAGAAAAACCCATAAATATAATTACTTTTATATTCATATTCACTGGAAGAACATGAAGAACATGACTTATGTGTGAGATTTAAAATTTAAATTAATATATGTAGCCAAATGTTCTCTTTTCCATGAGGGCCCTCTTGGAGGATGGCGGAGTGAGGCAGAATTACTTTATTTATTAATGATTAAAGGTTAAGTGAGTGAGGCAGGCATGGGGAAGTTGAATATCAGTTGAAGGGTAGGAACCTTTTGTATTTGTCACTCAGGGATCTTCTCCATCATCCATAATCCAACCACAGTGGAAGAAAGAGAGCATTTAGAGTCAGTATAAAAACTAGGAAAGAAAAGGAAAAAGAATACTGTTTTCTCAAATCTGCCTAGATATCCTTTATCTACCTACAAGGTCTTATCCCACTCCGGTGCCTCCATATAGGAATTTATCCCTCTAAACGACCACCTTATGCTGTTTTTGCATTCATGAGAGTTCTGTAGTCGTGGGGACTTTTCCTGATTGCATTTCTTTCTGCACCACCAGATTCTTCAAGATACCAGCTGCCATTTTCACAGGTATGTCCCCTAGGAGAGCACCATCAGTGGTTACCAAGTACAATAACACATCTGTGAGTAGTGCACAACCTCTGCAATCCTCAGAGCTCAAACAGATGCTCCTTCCCAAGACTTCCTGAGTGGAAGGCGGGATTTTCCTAGGATTCTGTTACAGAGTCACTCAGTGAGGCACACAGGTTATTCTTCCAAGGCCATTTGTAAACCTTAGATAGAGTTCAACATAGAAAGAAAGACTGGCATGGGTGGCAGCAGCGGTAAATGTTTCCCCCAGTTGGAAGAGGTTGCCAGGCTGACAGAAGCTGATAGCTCTTTGGGGAAAAGCGTAAGAGAAGTATGTAGCCATACATGCACAAATGTCATATATTTAGCTTCCTTCTGATTTGACTTTCACAAAGTGGTTCAAAGCATCAACAAGGAACGTCATTGAGAGATGAGCTGTAGGCTGATTGCAACCAATAGCACTGGTAGCTGGGGGTACCGAGGGTTGCTTGGTTCCCATCAGATACAGAATAGTTGTAGCACCCGCTGCTCTGGTTTACCTGCAGTGCTACACCTGCTGAAGAACTAGTTCAAGCATTCTGAATACAATACAGGGCATACAGAAAGTTTAGAAATAAATATGGAATACTTATGTGGAGACATGATGTGACTATAATATGCTTGGCAGGTACAATGGCTGACTGAGTCCTCAGGTTTATTCCAGGGTCTGGAAACTTATTGACTGCTGGGAGGAACTTTCAGAGTGTACTCCCAGGTTTCTGACTGTGGGTGGAGCCCACTACCCAGGGCTCAGCACTCACAGGGCACCATCTAATGCTAAAAGGTGCAAGCAGCACCTACTCCAAAAATTATTAAGCAGAAGTTTTTTATGAAGAAACTTCTTTCAAATAATGCAAGTAAAATATTTTGTCTGTTTAAAAAAATCATATTTATTATTGTATCTTTCCTTGGCCACTTGGACCCCAAAATAAATGCAAATCATAAAGTTAAAAGCATGTGTGGGAATGATCAGCTATATGTCAAGGAGCTATCATGCTGCCTTGTTTTATATTGTCATTTGCACCCTTGGAGTAACTTTCTCTTGTTATTGTAATGACACCTAGAGGTAGGAGCTGACTGGAGGAGCAGAATGAAACAATCCCACTTCACTATCACATGCATATTCCTTTTGGTCATCAACTAGGGCAGAGTTGGGGAGTGGGAAATACAAGTTCTGAGTCTTACAATTCTCATTTGCAAAGTGAGCATGGCATCACTTGTTTTGCAGAGTGAGTGAAAAGCATATGGAATCCTGTTCGTAACAGGACAGTTAATGGGTGTTTGATATACAATTTCCAAGTGAACAATGTGGTGACCCCAGGAGAGATTGGTGCTATGCCCTCTGATTGCTTTTTTCCAAAAGCACACTTGCTGTCCATGTGCAAGAGCTTATTCTCCTATTCCTGTAGTTCTTAAGGTGTTTTGTCTGGGAAAGTCACTGGGGTCTCCAACAGTGCCGGGAAGTGAGTTCCCTTCTACCTCCGGAGTTGGAGGGAATGGATGAAGACTCAGGAATCCGATGCAGTTTTAAAAGGCTTTACTTATCACAGGTTCAGGCATACAAATCAGCAATAGGAAAAACCCTGTGCTCAGGACTCCCGGCTAGAACCCCAGCCACGTGTAGGCCAAGATGGCGGCCACCACGTGTTAAGGTCTTGTAAAGAGGAGACAAAGACAAGACTTCCAAGAAGAATGCAAGTCCCAAAAGAGAGCCCAAAAAGAGAAAGCAAGAGAGGGAAGCAGGCTGGTTTTATACCCCTGCAACTCAGACCTCCCACTATTATGGGAAGAAGGCAGGGTCAAATGCCCTCAGGTAATTTCTCCCAGCACCTCACCTAGGCCCTTTTATATGTTAATGTTTTGAGCCAAGATCTGCCTGGAAATGCCTTTATAGGGTAGAGAAGGGGGTTTCTGAGATGGCATGTCTCTGTACCAAAGACTATACTAATGCCAGTTAAATATTTCTCCAAGCCTTCACAAGAGTCTCGACTATTTCACGGTAGTTTTGTATTTTAGTTGCCTTTGAGTTATCAGGAAGCCATGCTTGCTTGCTTGGAGGCAAACAGCATTTCTCTCTGGTCTAATTACTTAGAGATCCAACGTGGCCAGGCTAATATGCTGGTAATATCTAGCTAGTTCCTCGATGATTGTGGCAGCATGAGAGAATATTTATACTAGCCAGTACAGAACACATGGTCAGATAAACTGCCACATTTAAACTACCTCCCTATCTACAAAGTGACCTGCAGGAGGCAATCCAGGGCAGATGTGGAGGCTCTTAGTCCTGCAACAGTATTTCAAACACTTGACAAAAGTTTAAAGCAGATTATTTGTGCATCCAGAGCTATGCTGTAGGTGGATGCTTGCCTTCCCTATGACTGACCTGGGTTTGATACTCAGCACCACATACGTTCTTCTGAGACCAGCCAGAAGTTATCCCTGAGTGCGATGACAGGAATAAGCCTTGAGCGCTGTTGTTATGGCCCAGAAAAGCAAACCAAAAAAATTGGATTATTTGTGATTAAAATAAATTACTCATGCTCATCACCTCAATGATCAGATAGCAGTTCTAGATCTTGTTCAAGAAAAATAGCTCCAATGAGTGCTGAGTTATCCCACGTGCCCTTTCCCACAGTGAACAGTGTGACTATTTAATCCATGATTCATTGGTAAAATTAATGAGCTCAGGTGCTGTGAATGCAATAGAGGCATTTACTATTCAGTTTTAGAGAAAAGGAAAAGATCAACTTTCATTTGCACAATAAGGATAAGCCTAGAGGGTTCTATGTTCAGAAGGCAAGTTAGAAAAAGACAAACTCTGTGATTTATCTAGTATTTGGAAGAGAGACAAACTAATGAACAAATAAAACAAAAAAGCAATTACCAAAAGTCAGTGAACGGGAACATATTAAATAAAAGTGGAACTATTCTACAGTGAACTAGACTTCTAATGATGAATACGCTGTGCCAAAACAGATTATTATTCTTAATGATATATAATATATAAGATATATATAACCTGAATGTTATAAATCAATGTTCACTCACTTGTCTCACCTGTCTTCCCATTGCTCAAGCGGGCACCAGTAATGTCTCCATTCGTTGGGAATGAGGTCCATTATTGTTACTGTTTTTGGCATAATGAATACACCATGGGTAGCTTGCCAGGCTCTGCTGTGTCTCTGGGTTCATCCCAGGGGGCCCAGTGTTTTCTATGTCAGACCATCAACCATCCAGGGCCCACGGGGCAGAGCTCTGGGTGTAAACAAGCCTGTCTCCTGTTTGCCACATACCAATGCAACTGGGCACCGTAGCCACACCTACAATATCTCAAGGGGCAGGTGGCAAGAAAGCAATGTTACTTTTAACAAATATGTCAGAACCTCAGTAGTAAAAGTACCTATCTTGCAAGTGTGATGCTAATAAAGTCTCAAGTATAATCCCAAGCACTTGCCTCAAGCTCAGTATAACCCCACTGTCACTATCATTGAGGATCCTTGATTCCACAACAAAAAATAGGTTTAACTCTCTAACACACTAGAGTCAGAGTGATAGTACAGCAAATAAGGCATTTGTCTTGCACATGGCCATTCAGGTTTGATTCCCAACACCCCATAAGTTCCTCTAATTACCACCAGGAGTAATTCCTAAGTACAGAGCCAGGAGTAATCACTGGGTGTGTCCAAACAAAGCCAAAGCAAAGTCCTACTCACCACCTTTCAGTGTGCTTGAACACTGCAACTGAAGTGTAGGCAACTATACTGCAACTGCACATATAAGCACAAAAATTTGTGTTATTCCCCACCACTGCATGTATGTGAGAACCACAACCAAGTGTGTGCAAACCTGCCCCACTCCTGACAGAAACAACAACAAAAAAAGGAAGGACAAATAAAAAATAAAAACAATGCCAGAGAGAGAACTCAGTGGGCTGACACAATACTTTGTATGACACAGGCCCTAGTTTGATCCCTGTCACTTCTTGATCCTCAAAACCCAATTCAGAGGAAGCTCCTAAGTACCTATAATAGAGTATCCCTAGTACTACTTTTCATAGCGAAAATCCTTCCAAACCATAACTTAAGTGTTTGATTTAATTTAATGTGAATATATTTTTTGTTTGAGTCTTTTTTTAATTAGATCACTGTGAGATCTAATACTTTGTAACAGTTATGAAGTTGTCATGATTGGGTTTCAGTCACACAACATTCCAGCATCCATCCTTTCATCAGTACACATTTGTCATTACCAATGTCCTCAGTTTCCCCCTTAATCCACCCCCTGCCTCTACAGCAGGCACTTTCCTTCTCTCTCTCTCTCTCTCTCTCTCTCTCTCTCTCTCTCTCTCTCTCTCCTCCTCCCCTCCTCTGTCTGTTTGTTCTCTGCTTGCTCTGCTCTCTGCTCTCTCTCTCTCTCTCTGTCTTGGTCTCTCTATCATTTTCTCTCTCACTTTCTCTGCTTCCTTTTTGGGCATTATAGTTTGCAGTACAGAATGCTGAAAATAGGTAAAGTGGTATACATGACATCAACATGTTTTAAAGGCCCTTTACACTTTTCTCCTGGGCAACAGGACACTTCATCAATGGTCGCCTTTGTTTGCTTTCAGACCAGGTCAAGAGTTACCTGAGTTGTTTGTTTTGTTTTATTTTGCTTTACTTTTTCGGCCACATCCAGAAATGGTCAGGGGTTATTCCTGACTGCATTCAAGAATACTACTGGCAGTGAGCTGAAGAGGGGACCCCCATGAGGGCAGATGGGTTTTGGGAGTGGGCCCGTCACCTCTGGGGGTCCCGGAAACAGCCGGATGAGACTCGCCCATCACACTAGCCACCATTTTCACTGTCCGGATGCTGGGAAACTGCCTCACGAGCAGATCAACGGAGTGGGACCAGTTCGAGCCCAGGTAGGCGGCTCCCAGAAGCGGGAATCACTGGGAATTCATCAGATGGAGTCAGGGTTGGGCCATTCCCCTCTCCATTTTGTGGAGCCTGGTGGCCCCACCCAGGAGCTGCCCGGGGGCCATCAGCCATAACATGAAGCGGCTGGGGAGGCTGGAACTTGGCTCGCCCTGGGCCCAGCTGAAGAGGGGACCCCCAGGAGGGCTGACGGGTTTTGGGGAGTGGGCCCGTCACCTCTGGGGGTCCCGGAAACAGCCGGATGAGACTCGCCCATCACACTAGCCACCATTTTCGCTGTCCGGACACTGGGAAACTGCCTCACGACCAGATCAACAGAGGCAAAACCAGTTCGAGCCCAGGTTGCGTGGCCTTCCCACGTGGTCCATTAAAATAGTGGAAACAGTAATGTCTCTAAATGCACTGAATTCCACGAAGAGCAGGAAATTTTGGCTGGAGGGGAGAGATAAAGAGGAGAGAAATGACATACAGAACCCGCCAAGTAGTTGAGGTGTGGGAGGGGGAGGGAGGTGGGGACATTGGTGATGGGAGATGGGTTTGGGTGGAGGGATGGGTGTTGGAACACTGTGGAACCAAAACTCTACATGAGCATCTTTCAATTGTATGTCTAAAATGGTGTAACAATATTTGGGGGAAAAAATAAAATAAAATAAAATAAAAAAAATAAAATAAACAGAAGAAAAAAAAGAATACTACTGGCAGTGCTTGGGAGACTGTATGGGATGCTGGGGAATTGAACCCGTGTTGACCACATGCAAGGCAAACACCCTTCTCCTTGGAATATCGCTCAGCCCCAAGTTCTCTGACATTTTGTACTATGATTTGTTCTCCCATTTCTAATATCCCTTACTCCTTTCTACTCCTGCACACCCCTCTCCATCATATTTGAAACAAGCCATACAGCGAGGTGATACCCCTTTTATCTGTGAACCTACTACAGGGGAAGAGCAGGAAGCCCTCCAATCCCTTGGCCAGTTCTGAAGAAAGTGGCCAATATTTGTCAACCCACTTTGGGTCAAGTGCTTAAGGAAGAGGGAGGAATAAAGCCACAGTACACTGTGTCTCAAACACATAGGTGGACAGACCCAAGAAGGGAGGTCCCAGACAGCACAAGTAATGTGCTTCCCGCCTAATGGGAATGAGGTGACAGAGTTCCCAGAAAAAATATGTGACTCTACTAGAGTTTTCCTAGCAAAGAACCGTGGATCGGTGCCACCAGCACTGTACCTGATCTATGGAGTCCTCTGGTCTGCTTTGTGGGAGCTCTGGATGTCACTGCCAGGTCTAGCAGGACCATGTCTCCTTCCCATGCAACATAAGGTCTGCAAGGCCTCTCCCACCACATTTCTTTTCTTTGTTCCTCCCTTCTTACCCTAGACAGTGGTAATCCCGGATGCCTTGTCCTCTTTTCATCCTCCACTCTCCTTTCTTCTTCCCTGCACTCCTCAAGTTTCACCAGCCATACCTGCATTCTCCCACCCTGTATTTATGACCCAAATAAACTTTGTCACTCCTTTCTCCAGAACATCTTCTGACACCTTGCAACATGACATAAGTGTTCTCCTTTCATCTCTGTCCCTAATCATAGCACGGTTATCCAGTATCCAGGCTGGCTGAGTACATACTCTGAAATTGCAGAGACATACTCTGAAGTTACAAAACCCAGAACCCTCCTTGAATCAGTGACAGCAACTCAGTCGTACTCCCGGGGTGCTGCATTCTCCTGTGTGTGCACTTCCTCTGAGCTCTCAGAGCTATCTTGCTACGGACCCATCTTGTTTAAGGAATTTGCTTCAAGAATGATTCTGGAGCTTTCACACTGGCATGAATCTTCTCATGTCTGTTCCCTGTCTAGTAAAGAAAACAATGGGAGAGAGAAACAACCACATGATAGATATCTAAGTCGGCCATAGCAGGGACATGCAATCATGATATATAGTTCACCTGGAATTGTGTCCTTGATGTCACTAAGAGCCAGAATCACATCTTCATCTTCAAATTGGACTCAGAAGTGCCCACCTCTGTGGCCAGATAATACAGTCAGTAGAGAGCTTGCCTTACAAGCAGCCAACATGGATTGAATGCCCAGCAGCCCATATGTTCCCCCTGAGACCACCAGGAGTGATCCCTGAGTAAAGAGCCAGAAGTTATCCTTAAACACTCTGGGTGTAGCCCCAAAACCAAAGAAAAAAGAAGTGCACAACTATTTTTTTCACATTTGAACTCCTTTCTAAGCATCCAAGTTCTACCTTCCCTCCTAGATTTTGACTTTTTGAAATGAATACTTAAGATTCTATCTTTCCTTTTTAGTAACTGGATCCATCTGCCTGAAGCAAATGATGTGTCCATGACATAGTACTGGGCAGGGCAGTTCAGCACGGAGAACTGGCATCTCTCACTCATTTGCTCATCTTTCTCAGCCTGACTGGAGGCAACTTTTGTCCTCAACACTAAGACACTAGCCTACCTCAAGTCTAGTTTCCTGACAATGCTCATTGGAAAGAGTCATTCATTAGCAAAATGAGCCACAATCCTTTTTCTCATAGAACTGCCTCCTGAAGTTGTAGCCTTGACCCTCTCAGAATGCACTCACAGTTTTTTTTCCTTTATAGACTTTCATATTTTATTTCATATAAGCTTATATGTTTTTATTTTATTTATTTATTTTGTCTTTTTTATATTTGATTATACCACTGTGAGATATACAATTAAAAAAGATGTTCATATTTGGGTTTCGGTCATACAGTGTTCCAGCACCCATCCCTCCACCAGTGCCCATCTCCCACCATCAATGTTCCCGATCCCTCCCCCCCTCCCATAAGCCTGCCTCTATGGCAGGTTCTTTATTCATTCCTCTCTCTCTCTCTTTCTCTTATCCTTCCCTTCCACACTGTGGATTGCAATACATACATTAAGAGGTTGTCATGTGTATCTTTTTGCCTGTATTTAATGCTCAGTTCTAGGATGGTATTAGCACTTTCTACAATTATTAGCACACTGTTCCATTACTCAGAGTTTTCTTAACCGTTCTATGCTGCTAAGAGTGTCAGCTTTTCCAAGACTTCCTGTCTTTGTAATCAAAGATAATTAAGGTTCACTAATGCATATCAAGGCTACTGAGAAGAGGGATCTGAAGCAGGTCATCCCTGTCCTCCAGTTGTCATAGCAGGTCCATCTGCTCCTCTCACCATGTGCCTGATTCCCTGAAAATATTTGCTTTATTAACAGAACACCTGTGGCTTTTTCTTAATCCATGCTCAGGCAAGTCTGAATTGGTATATTGTTTAGCATTTGCAGAACCAGAGTAACTGCTCCATGGTTTCCTCATCCCCCACCTCACATTTCCCTCAACACACACACACACACACACACACACACACACACACACACCTCAGCTGGAATGGGACCCATCGAGAATGACAGGACATTGCTTATGCCTGAAGTCCTTGATAATTGCATGCCAGCATGATAAAAGTGAAAACATTTCTGAACTGAGTTACAGTTACTTTGTGGTGCCCTGCACCAGGCAGTGCTTTTGTCTTTCCAGAGTCTATTATCTCCTCTATCAGATATCAGTGATGTGCTCTGACTGACTCCTTCACGACCTATTCTGTGGATGCAGATTCTCCTGCAGCTCCATTGGAGCACTATTCAAACAGTCTGTTCTTCCAGAAAGATAAAAGGTTGTCCCTCACATCACCTATTGACAAGTCTCTCAGCCATCTGCTCTCAGCTCAGAGTTGAGAGCAGGTCTTTCTGGAAAAACAATTTCCATCCATGTCTCATCAATTTCAAAGTTTGGTGTGAAGTGGAATAGTGAATAAGACTAGAAGATCCAAAATGTGAGATAATTCTGGCTGGTGGTTTTGGAGCACTCGTCAAAGATACTTAAGGGATCATTCAAGAGGGAATTGATCTTTTGTTTCCTTTAAACAGTTTTAAAAAATATGAACTGAATAAATATTAGATAATAAATAGTAGACATGAATTTAATGTGAAACTATGAGATTTGCTTTTGTTTCCCTTTTTCAATTTTTATTTAGTGACCATATTAATAAGAGATTTGCTTTTGAAATCCTGGATAATATCTTCTCATTCTGTAGCAGCATTTTACTACTGACAAGATCTTTATATATCTGTTTTACATTGCATGCACCAATGTAGGTATCATATGAAACCCATATTTCAGAGAAGAAAACTGAGATTTGGAATAACTAATGAATTTAAGAGAGGGGGCATAGATTAAGGTACTTGTCTTGTATGTGGTTCAATCCCCAGAACAGCACATAGTTCCCAACTATCACCAGGAATAGTTAATGAGCACAGAATCAGTAGTAAACCCTGAACACAACTGCACCCACCTCAAAAACATTGAACTTGTTTCTCATCCTCTTCTCTCAAGTGGTTGCTGTATAGAATGATCTCTGCCAGGCCACAATTTAGTGACCTCACAGACTCTTTACCAGAATCCTGATTCAACTGTCCAATTACCCAGTCACTTTCCTTTGTGAATACACAACAAAGTTCTTTGGAAAATATCAAGAGCTGTATTGAAACATCTGTTAACATTGCTGTTCAATGATTATTTTAAAAATATTCACTGACAGAGTACAAAAAGCACATGCAAAGGATAAACTCAAAGATGGGTACAGAAATTCTTGTTCAGACTTATTTTTGAGAGAGTAGATGTGAGAATGTGTGTGTAGATTTGTTTAGAGTAGTAGAGTGTATGGGTGTTTGACACATGTCACAATTAATCTGTGTTAGCACACTTCTTCATATCTTTGTATGAGAAGTGTATCATGAAGCTTATTATGTGCTTTGGATATGTGTAAATGTCCATGAGCATGTAAATGCAAACACAGAAGAAATTGTGGGTTTAAGAGATGTAGACACAGTTATAGATGGGAAGTAGAAGTCAATATGGTGTGGCTGCGAATGGTGTGGACGTTTGTGATGATAGAGATGTAGAAATACATGTAGGAGCAATGTAGTACATATGAGTACATCTATAAAGATAGATTTGAATATATTTATGTACTCATGTTAATTATGACATTTGTAATGGCAAGAACTATGCATAAATTTAATATCTGAGAAATTAGACCATTTTGTTATTATTTATGGTTGACGTTTCTAGTCATCATTTGTGATTCAGCTTAAATGTAAAATGACTAAGGTTAGAAGGATCTGAAACACTGGGAGGCATAATTAGATGCTTTTATTCCCAACACTCCAGAATATATTTGTGCATTTCTTTTTCATAAGTTATTTTTATTTACAAGAGTATGCCACCCACACGGCAAGCCTGGCAAGCTGCTCGTGTCGTATTTGATATGCCAAATACCAGTAACATTTATATTAGGTCATTCCCATGACCTAATATAATGGTTTGAGGCTCTTTATGTTCCTGGAGCAAGCGGATGCCTTTGGGTTCTACTAGCATGAGACAGGACATATGGAGATATTACTGGTGCCCACTCTAGCAAATAGATGATGAACGGGAAGATAGTGATAGTGATAGTGATTTTTATTTTTATTTGTGCATTTCTTATGTTCTTCAAAAAATAATGTTTGATTTTTCCTTTCATGGAGCCACAAGGTTTTGGAAAAGAAACCAAGTCAACCTACAATGTTATACACCTATACACACTATCAGAATATCTTCTGCAAACCAGAAGCTCAATGATTATCATGGACTACAAGGCCAAATTATTAATTATTAATTTTTACAAATGTATCCAAAAATGAAAGAGAGTTATAAAATACAGAAATTAAAAAATATTATTTATGAAGAATAATTGAAGGTACTTGGATTTATTTCCTGGAGACTAGCTGAATCTGGGAGGATCAGTGACTCACAAAACATCATTTAAAATCAACACACAGATGGATTGAAAAAGCAATCCTCCATATCATGCACACTCACTCTACCTGTTCCAGCTCTCTTCCCATACCCGTTATTTGGAACTGAGACATTAACTTGTTGTGTTGCCCTGGAGACACTTAATGAGTCTACTGCTTTGGAGACACTTACTGAGTCTACAGCTTGTCATTCACAAAGGGGTGGCTTGGAGCATTAGGGGTAAGTCCTGAGAGATGAGATTGATCACATTTCAGGGTCTTTCTGAAGGTCATTCTGTATCTTCATGCATCTCCCAGGTCACCTGCCTTCTATCCAGGAAGTGCAACTGTGTTCAGGAAGGGAAAAGAAATTCTTTTTTTTTTTTACTTTTATTGTATTTCATTTTTTTTTGACACAGAATTATCTCATTCATTTGTGGGACAAAAGAAACATAGTAATGGAATAACAACTGCTTAAAAGCAATGGAAATGAAGAACATGAAGATAATGAGAACTGATCTTCAGCAGGAAGCTTGTCACTGCTGTGTTTTGAGACCAGGGGTTCCTCCTTGCTCTGTGCTCAAGAATTACTCTGGTTGTGCTTGACAGACCATATCAGGTGATGAGGCTTGAATTTGGGTAGACTTCACGAAAGATAAGTGCCCTACCAGCTGCACTTTCTCCCCCCCCCCCGAACTTAATTTTTTTTAATTCATTTTGGTATAGGGGCCACAACAAAGAGTGCTGAGACTCTATGAGGACTCATTGGTTCATGCAGGTGTGATGGCAGGATCTTTTCTTGAACTCTACCTTGATGCAACTCTTTAGCTTGGTCTTCCAATACTCTTCTTTTAATATTTTATTATACTACCTTGAGATATACAATTAGAAAGATGTTCATAAGATGTTCATATTTGGGTTTTGGTCATAGTATTCCAGCACCTATCCCTCCACCAGTGCCCATTTCCCACCACCAATGTCCGCGATTCCCTCCTCTCTCCCCTAGCCTGCCTCTATGGCAGGTTCTTTATTTCTTTCTCTTTCTCTCGGAAAAAGAAATTCTTATATGAAGAAGAATTGTTTCATTTTTCAAGTGCTATTAATTCCCAGAGTTGGATGTGCAAAGACTTTATTTGTAAGACTCAGTCATACTGAACCCAGAAAATGACTATAAATTGCAGTTGAGTTTAAGTGCCCCAGTTCACTTTCAAAAAAGTTCTTTGAACAAAAAATAAATTTTGAAGAAAATTTAATAATGTTTGATGTGTAAGAATTTTCCAAGTTCACAATATTGCACCTTAGATCCTTTGTTCCAGTCATAATATGTCTTTTGTAGGAATCTATGTATATGCAATGCATAAACTAAACATTTCAAAAAACTGGCAAATCAATTCCAGAAATTCCATGCAGTTGAGTTTTAAATGAGATCAGTTTACTTTATCACCTCAAGCTGTTTGGCAGAAATTTATTGTTATACCTACATGTTCCATATATTTTAGGTTGCAGTTACTTATTCTAAGGCCTTATAAGCTAATCACAGATTTTTAAAATGTGATTTAGGAAAAAAAAATGTTGACAACACTAATATAATTTTTGTAATACTCAAAGTGTATGATATTAAATAATATCTCCAGATTGTTTATAGAAAGTGTAAAATCCTTAGGGATGGAATGAGTACAGCAGGTAGGGCACGTGCCTTACACAAGTCTGATCAGGGTTCAATCCCCGCAACCTATATATTTTTCCAAGTACCACCAGGAGAAATTCCTGAGTACAGACAGAGTCAGGAGTAACCACCAGGCACCTCTGGGTGTGGCCCAAAATCTAAAAATGAAAAAAAACAATCACCCAATAATTTCTTTCATGAATGACCAATAAATGAATTTTTGCAGATTTACTTCCATGAAAACTACTTTCTAATTTAGTAAGCAAACTTGATACAAAAATACAAGTAAAGTTTACTGACTAAACTTGATACAAAGTACAAGTAAAGTTTACTGACTAAATTAATCAAACACTAAAACTAAGGGAAAAGACACCACTGTCAAGAGTTAGTAGCAGTGGAGCTTCATGTTTCTGCTGCCTGCTGGCAGGATAACTTAGCACGAACTATTTGAAAGTGGT
Source organism: Cryptotis parvus (assembly GCA_021461705.1). NCBI lineage: Eukaryota > Metazoa > Chordata > Mammalia > Eulipotyphla > Soricidae > Cryptotis > Cryptotis parvus. Next base: position 88,042 of record JAJIBD010038179.1, on the reverse strand, counting down.
TGGTCAATAGTTACCAAGAATTACAACTTTCAGCAGGCACTGCTGGGATATGAAATATGTATATGCACAGCGATTTTATTTATACCATTGTGTCTAATAAGTAGAACAATAGCAAACAAGTCTAAAGTACCAGTAAGTTGTATAGTTGATGCAGTCTAATCTAAAGTATGTCATTTAGTGATGATGGCTTTAAATAAGTATGATGACAAAGTTTTGTTATATCTTCAGCATAAATATAACCATATATGTCTTATGTATAATGGAGATGCAATAAAAGTTTGATTTTGATTTTCAAAGAGAAGGCAGTCTGTCATTTTGCCTAGTTAGTGTGCCAAGCATGACTAATACAAGGTCCTTGGAGTGTCTGTGTGTAGGACACTAGACCTATGTCATGATTTTGGCTCTGCTTAGAGGTAATTTTGGCAGTATTGGCAATCATAATAAATTGCCCAGAAAGGGAGGCAGCAGAAAAACAAGATTGCCCTGGATTTTCTAGTCTACTCAGGAAAGGTCTGGTATGAACTGGGTGAAACATAACTCCCCCTGCAGGAAAGGTGTGTAAATCATGCTGACTCTGTATCTTAGTCACTGTTTGTTTTGAGGTGCAGAAGCTTTTTAGTTTCATGTAGTCCCATATGTTTATCTTTTCTTCTAGTTGCTTTGTTAGTGATGTTTCACCTTTGAAGATGCCTTTAGCTTCAATGTCGTGGAGGGTTTTTCCTATATTTTCTTCAATGTACTTTATGGATTCAAGTCTGATATTGAGATCTTTAATCCATTTTGATCTGATTTTTGTGCATGGTGTTAGACACAGGTCCTACCTAGAACTGAGCATTAAATAGAGGCAAAAAGATACACATGACAACCCTTTAATGTATGTTCTGTAATCCATAGCCTGGAAGAGAAGGAAAAGAGAAAGAGAGAGAAAGAGAAAGAAATAAAGAACCTGCCATGGAGGATGGGCTGGGGGAGGGAGGAGGGAACCGGGCACGTTGGTGGTGGGAGATGGTCACTGGTGGAGGGATGGGTGCTGAACACTGTATGACCAAAACCCAAATATGAACTTTTTAATTGTATTTCTTTGTAATTTTAAAAAAATAAAAATAACTTTAAAAAATCATGCTGACTCGCCTTTGGGACAGGCAGAACACTGGGGACTGGATCTGGGGCCAGTTAAGGTGTATATAAGAATCAAGGTAGGTCTGTCAGATGTCCAGGTCACCAAAAAGGGAATTGAAACTGATCACTTGAAGAACCAGTAAATCATGCTGACTCAGTCTTATGGACACAAAACATGAAAAGTCTTTCAACATTTTCATGCCCCCAACCTCCCACCTCCACAACACATTTTCTTTTTCTTTTATAAAATGTTATAAAAGCACCGTGATTTACAGTTGAACTGTAGTTCCAAACATTTTAGGTTTAACATTGGATTGTCCTTTCCTCTCCTGCAGGGAGTTTAGGTTAATTGTATAATGCATTATACCGATTCAAGTGTTCCTGGGGGCACACCTAATCCCACCAGGGCACTCCCAGTCCTATGTGTTTATCTTTAACCTCTCCTCTATGCTCTATACCCACTCATCTCTTAGTCACAAATGTCTTCAAACAACACACTGTGATTTGTAAAGTCAAACCTTCTGATGGCTCTGGGTTTTGTAGATTTAAGTGAAACATTGCCTTCTCTTTCTATTATGTCCTTTGCATATTTTTTATGTTAGAGTAATGTTTTTTTTTTATGTATAGACACGGGAAGAGAGTTAAATGTTTTTGTAACAGGGGACTTAATAGAGTCAAAGTAATATTTACTCCGGACATCTGTCATAATCTAATAAGGGCTCAATATCAAAGATACATATATATACATATATTTATATATATATATATTATATGGGTGTTGGGTTAATAATTTATCCCATTCTGTGGGCTATCTTTGTTTCCTGGTGATCGTTTCTTTTGAGAACAGGAGCTTGTTAGTTTAATGTAGTCCCATTTATGTTTCTTTGCTTTCACATGCTTGGTAAGTGGTGTTTCATCTTTGAAGATACCATTAGTGTATCTTCTAGCTATGCTTCTCTATGAATCCTATAGATTCAGGTCTGATATTGAAGTTCTTAATCATTTTGTTATGACTTGTGCATGGCATTAGAAAGAGTTTTTGGGGTTTCTTTTGTTATAGCTCACCAATTTTTCCAGAACCACTTGTTGAAGAGTCTTTCCTTGTTCCATTTAATATTTTTTTGCTCTTTTATAGACTACTCATATGATTAATTGATCATATACCTGAGAGTTATACCTCAGGATATTCAATTCTATTTCATGAACTGGGTGGCTGTCTTTATTACATTACCATGTTTCTTTAATTACTACCACTTTGTGGTTTAGTTTGAAGTTGGGGAAAGTGATACTTTTCTAATCTTTTTTTCAAGGATTGGTTGAGCTATTAAGGGTGTTGAATGGGAGTGTGGGGTGTGGTTATTGTTACATTTGAACTTTGTGAATGTTTGATAAACTACCTTGAAAAATAACATGGATATTTTTATAGGGACTACATTGTACCTGTACAATACCTTGAGAGATATTGCCATTTTAATGGCATTAATCCTCCCAAACCATGAGCAGGGAATGTGTCTCCATTTTCTATGAATCCTATAGATTCATAGAAAGAATGTATTTCTTTCATTCCTTGAAGTAGTGTTTTATAGTTTCCTCCCCATATAGATCTTTGACGCCTTTTGATTCTGAGGTACTTAATTTTCTGAGACACAATTTTGAATGGGATTATGTATTTTAATATCATTTTCTTATATTTCATTATTTTACAAAGAAATGCCTTGGATTTTTTTGCATTAATTTTGTAACCTGTCACTGTACAAATCTATTGTTTCTAGGAGTTTTTATAGATTCTTTGTAATTTTCTCAATATAGTATGTCATTCATAAACAGTGACAGCTTGACTTCTTTCTTTTCTATCTGTATGCCCTTGATATCTTTCTCTTGCTTAATTGCTATGGTGAGTTCTTCCAGTACTGTTTTGAATAGAAGTGTCAAGAGTGGGCAACCTTGTCTCTTGCCTGATTTAGAGGAAAGACTTTAGTTTTTCCCCATTAAGTATAATGTTTACTGTGTGCTTTTGGCAGCATACTTTGATGATATTGAGGTAAGTTCCTTCACTTCCCATTTTGTTGAAAAGTTTTATCATGAATCAGTGCTGGATCTTGTCAAATGCTTTCAGCATCTATAGATATGATGGTACAATGTTTATATTTTATTTTATTGATATGTTGTACTATGTTCATTGTGTTTGTTAAATCATCCTTGCATCCCAAGATAAATACTATTTAGTCATGGTGTATGATCTTTTTAAGGAATTGTTGGATCCTATTTCCTTGTATATTGTTGAGGTTATCTGCATTGTATTCATCAAGGATATTGACCTGTAGTTCTCTTTTTTGTGGTGCTTCTGTTTCCTTTTTAGTATCAGGGTGACATTTTTCCTCATAGAAACTGAGAGTGTTTTTGTTGTACAATTCTTGGAAAAGCCTGAAAAGGATTAGCAGTTGATTAAAATTTGAGAAAAGAATTAACTAGTGAAGTTATCTGGGTCTGGACTTTTGTTTTGGGAAACACTTTTGATTACCATTTTAATTTTTCTCAATAGTGAATATATGTTCAGGTATTCCGAAATATCTTGGATCAGCCTTGGAAGGCTATAGGAGTCCAGAAATTATCTATTTTCCTAGGTTCTTTCATATCATAAAATAAAGAGTCTCAAAGTAATTCCTGAAGGTACTTTGAATTTCTGTGTTTTCTTTTGCTATCCCCCTTCTTTCATTTCTAATTTGGTTAATTGGGGTTCTCACTATTTCTTTCCCTATAAATTTTGTTTATTTTTTCAAAGAACCAACACTTGGTTTTGTTGATCTTTTGGACCCCTTTTTGGATTTTAATTCACTAATTTCTGCTCCGACCTAGGTACACATAACTCCCTAGGAGTTATGTGTACCTAGGTCGGAAGTCAACATGATGAATGACCTAAAACCTGAGCTGCGCAGGAGGAAGAGGCGGCATGGAATGCCTTCAAAGGCATCGAAGAAATAGCTAAAAGGACAAAGAACCTCCGGCTCCGGGCACATCTCTTCGACTCCACCGTTCTCCCTGCATTAACATCGCCTCCAGAGACCTGGGCCCTACGAAAGCAGGATGAGAATGCTATTCGGGTCTCCCAGAGAGGGCATCGAAAAGAGCTATGCTTGGAATATCACGTCTCACTCAAGTGAGAGAAGGAATCGGAGTTCTGACCTCCGTCGCTATTCCAGAATCAGGGACGCTGTCTCGTTTGCCAAGGCATCGAAAATCAGATGGGCTGGACATGTAATGCGATTTGGAGACAACCGCTGGACTAGAGCCGTTACCGACTGGATCCCACGGGATGTCAAAAGATCACGTGGCCGCCCACCTACAAGATGGTCAGACTTCCTTGTTAAGACCCTGAAGGAACGGTTTGAGGCTCTTCATATTCCTGAATCAACCAGATGCCATTGGGCTACATTGGCACGTGATAGGGTCCAATGGAAATGTTACTGGCGCCCGCTCGAGCAAATCGATGAGTAGCGGGATTCAAGTGATTCAAGTGATTCAAGTGAATTTCTGCTCCATGTTTTATTATTTTCTTTGTTCTGCCTGCATTGGGTTCCTTTTATTGGTCACTTTCAAGTTCTAAAGTTGTACAGTCAAGTTATTTATCTGGGCCCTTTTATCCTTCCTAATGAATGATTACATAGCTATGAACCCTTCCTTTTAATACGGCCTTTGCTCTGTCCCACAAGTTCTGGTAGGTAGTGTTATCATTTTCATTTGTTTCCATGGATCTTTTCATTTACTCTTTCATTTTCCTCTCTGACCCACTGATTGTTCAGTAATAAGTTATTTAATTTCCAGGTGTTTGAGTTCTTTTTCCATTTCTGTTTGTGATTAACTTCTATTTAAGGGCATAGTGGTCTGATAAGATAGTTGATATGATTTCTATCCTTATGACTATATGGAGACATGTTTTGTGTCCCAGCATGAGTTCTTTCTTGAAGAATGTACCATGTTCATTGAAGAAGAATGTGCTTTTGGCTTTTTGATAATGAAAAACACTCATACACACACTTATTTATTCCTTCAGAGTAAGTATTTCCTTACTGACTTACTGAGCTTTGGTATAACTGATCAATCAAAAGGATGCAGAGTTGGGGCCAGAGTGATAGTCCAGCAAGTAGGGAGTTTGCCTTGCACGCAGCCAACCCTTGCACAGTTTAATCCCTGGCATCCCATATGGTCCCCCGAGCACCTCCAGGAATAGTTCCTGAGCAAAGAGCCAGGAGTAACCCCTGAGCATCACTGGTTGTGACCCAAAAAGCAAAAAAAAGGGGGAAAAGGATGTAGAGTGATATTGAAGTTTCCAAATACAATTGTGTTACTATCAATGTCTTTCTTCAAGTCTATTAGCAGTTATATTCTGCTGATCTCTCATTATATATGTGTTTACACACATACAATGAGAGAACATATATATGTATATATATATATATGTTTAGGAGTATGTATATATATATATATATATATATATATATATATATATATGTTTAGGAGTGTGAGACCCTCAGGGCCAGAGTGATAGCATAGCATGTAGGGTGTTTGCCTTGCACACAGTCATTCCATGTTAATTCCCAGCATCCCATATAGTTCCCTGAGCACTGCCAGGAATAATTCCTGAGTGCAGAGCCAGGGGTAACACCTGAGCATGACCGGGTGTGACTCAAAAATTAAAAAAAAGAAAAAACAAAAGAAAGAAATACCCTCAATGTCACTTATAACCTTTTGCAACCATCATTTTATACTAGTATGACCAACTTGGCCATTTTGAGGGTGTTATTTGTTTGAAAAATGCTTGAAGATCCAACCTTTAACTTTGAGTGTCTATTTTCTCTAGTATTCAAATGTGTTTCTTGCAAGCAGCAGAATATTGGATTAATTTTTTTTGGAATCCAGCCCACCACTTTGTGTCTCTTAATTGGTGCCTTTAGCCCACAGACATTGAGAGAAATTGTTGTCATGGAATTTTGTGCCACCCTTATGTAGTAATGTGGCATGATTGTGGACACATCTTAAAGTATCCCCATTAGTTTTTCTTGTAACAATGACTTTGAGTTTATGAAGTTCCTGAGTTTTTTTGTGAAGTCTTGTATTTTCCTTTAAATCTGAACAAGATTCTTTCTGGGTAAGTGTTCTTGGTAAGGTATTGACTTCAGTGAGTTATTCCCACTGTCTACAGGACTGAAGGGTTTTGTTTGATAACTCTGTAGTGAATCTTAAGTAGTCTACTTTGTATATAATTTGTTTGATCTTGATGCTTTCAGTATTTTATTTCTTTCTATATTTTTGTCATTCTGATTAGGATATATCTTGGAGCAGTTTTATTTGGACTTCTTTTTCAGTTGTTATGCTTTGGGCCTCCTGGTGGGTGCATGCACTTTTCAACTCTGGCAACTTCTCAGCAATGATGTCTTTGACTGTTTCTTATTCATCAGGGTTGCCTTCCTGGTCCACTGGGATCCTGATGATTCTAATGTTGTTCCTCTAACTCATCCCAAAGTCCTCTTGTTATCTGCTCATTTATTTTGAGACTTCTTTTTCATCTTCTGTTGTTTGGAGGTTTTCTGCACCTTATCTTGGAGCTCACTAATTTTGTCCTCTGCAGCTGTACTGTATTGCTGAGGCCTTCTGTAAGTTTTTCATTTCACCTAAAGAAGTTTTTCGGTTCTCTCATTTCTGTTTGTAGTTTCTTCATTTCTGCTCATATCCTTTTTGTATTTTATTGGTGGTCCATTCCATCATTTCTTTGAGCTCCTTATGTAAAAGGAGCCTATCTTCAATAATTCCTCTCTAAATACCTTATCAGAGAGGTTTTATAGTTCATCATTAGTGTTCAGTCTTCCAGGCTACCATATTAACTCACTAAATGTGGCAGAGTTCTGCACTGCTTCCCGTTATGACATGTGCAGTTTGGAGTTATTTCTTGTAATATTTTGTGTGTCTAGGTGACTACAGTTTAGAATTCTTCATATGCTCATTGTGAGTTATGGAGAGGCAGGAATAATCCTGATCTGAGGTGGGAGGAACAAGATGGGATCCTGAGGGACCAAGGTAGCCCCTGATGCCAGCTGCTGCTGCTGGACTGACCTGTCTCTAGGAGCTTTGTTTTGGAATTTTTAAGATTTTCTTAGTGCCATGCCATCTGCAAAGAGTTTGATTTCTTTTCCTATCTACATTCTTTTCATATCCTTTCCTTTTCTAATTGCTATGGCAAGTACTTCCAATACTATTCTACCTAACTTTATGTTTTGTTTTGTTTTGTTTTTGCATTTTTTGTAGTGCAGAGGCTTCTAAGTTTGACGTTATCCATTTATCTTTACATCTGTTTGCTTTTCCAGTGACACTGAATCATTGAAGTTACCTATAGATTCAATGTTATGGAGTATTCTACCTATGGTTTCCTCAAGATAATTTATGGATATATCAGGTCTAATAGCAGGGAAAGCCTCTTCAACAAATGTTTTTGGGATAACTGCTCAATCACCTAAAAATATTAATGTACAATGTTCAAATACCATGCACAAAAGTAAAAAAATTGGATTATAAACCTTAATATTAAGCCTGGAACATAAATTATATTGAGGAAAAACATAGGTAGAGCACTCCATATCATTGAATCTAGGAGTATCTTCAATACTCCGATGTGTGTTTCTTTCATAAAAACTCTCATATCACCTTTAGTTTATTACTATTTATTTTGCTCTTGTAAGTATTTTAGGCATCTAAAAATCAGATGGGCTGGACATGTAATGTGATTTGGATATGACCGCTGGGCTAGAGCTGTTACGGACTGGATCCCACGGGATGTCAAAAGATCACGTGGCCCACCTACAAGATGGTCAGATTTCTTCGTCAAGACCCTGAAGGAACGGTTTGAGGCTCTTCATATTCCTGAATCAACCAGATGCTATTGGGCTACATTGACACGTGATAGGGTCCAATGGAAATGTTACTGGCACCGGCTCGAGCAAGTCGATGAGTAACGGGGTTCAAGTGATCAAGTGATCAAGTACAGTATTTTAAACTTAAAATTAGAGATAATTGTCACCAAAAAGATTCCAGCACACCAGGGGAGAATTATATGATTCTTCCTTTTTAGCCTTTCTATAAGGAAGTTCTGTTAATAGACCCACAATTACTGACCAAACCTTTAATAAAAGGCTGAAATCCTTTGATCATAGAGAATTTTTGTGTCTTTAATATAATGTAAGTATGATTGCTAATATTTTATCTAGGTTTTCTCATTTTTATATATAGCTAATATTCATTTGAATATTTGTTTTTATTGTTTTTGTCAGGTTTGACTATATTTTCTTCATAAAAAAGAATAGTTACTGGAGTGACAGTCAGAAAGCAGGGTGCTTGCTTTTGCATGAAGCAAACGGGTTTAATCTCCAGCTCCCATATGGTCCCTTAAGGCTTACAGGAGGGATACCTAAGCACATATCTTGGAGCAGCCCTGAGTACAACAGGGTGTGACCCAAACACTAAATCACTCACAAGAAAACCTGAGACCCCAAAACCAACAACAAGAAAAAATTAGAAAATTTCACTTGGTATCTAAGATGTTAGTAGCGTTCCCTTGGGAATGCTCTAATTATCATGTTCATATAAAATAATACTTAATAGCTGTCTCTAAATTGTGTGGAAATAGATCTATTGAAGAATTCTGTTATTACTGGTGTCAGAGAATGCTGGGTTCCCCCAACTACATATGGGAGCTTGGCAGGATCCCTTTTTCCCAAGGGATTGGTGGCGGCAGATGGATAAAGACTAGCAAATACAGAAAAGTTTCAAAAAAGCATTTACTCATACAAATTCTGGTATACAATCCAATAACAGGAAAACCCCAAACTTTAAGTTCCTAGTTGGGTCTAGACCACATGTTTAGATCAGGATCTAGGCCAAGATGGCCACTGCACCCAGGACCTTGTGCTTGGGCAAGGGCAGAGAGCCTAGCTGACCAAGAGAGTCAAATGGCCAAAAAGCCCTTTTTCCTTCCTTCTTGCTTCTTTTATTGTTAGAAGACCACCAAAGTCTTCGAGTCGAGTCTAGCCCATTGTGGACTGGGCTATCTAGAGAGGAAACCAGGTAAATCAGTTTATAGGTATACAGATCTTCAAGAGGGCCATTTGGCTCAAGTTTCACAAATGCTGATTTGCCAGAGCTGACTCCCTGAGATAAAATTTCCCAGCAGAGTGTGGAGACGCTACATCTCTGAACCATAAAGCAGTTCAGAATATAATTTGTAGAGAATGGCATTAATACTTCTTACCATGAATATATAGCCTGCTGATTCCAACAACTCTAGATCCCACTAAGGTCCATAATTTACCAGAATAATTCACTTTTACTTTTACCTTTAGAATCTGAGACGCATCAGTTTTCTGGGAGGCACACTGGCATGTCTCTTTGAACTAGCAGAACTGATTACATTATGGTTGATCCATTGTGGCCAAGTACTCTTGGAGTGACCACATGTCTGTCCCCAATGGGGACCCATGGGGCAAAGATTATTGTACTGGAGCAAGCAAGGCTCATAATAAGGATATTTCTGCCATATAAAATTATAAAATGTTAATGTTATTCCTGTGCTCCCATTGTGTCTGCTCCAGAGGAGATTCCCTAAACACAAGGAACAGTTCTTAACATAAGTTAAATGTAGCAGGAGCGTAGAGCTCAATAGGGTGTGTCACCTAACAACTGGAATAGATATTGTAAACTTTACTCTTTCAATTGTCTTGTCATTCTTTAATATATCACCAATTTTAACAATTTCTCTCTCTCTTTCCCTTCCCCTTGGCACACACACACATCTTTGCACACCATAGCATGATTTGATCTCACTTCTTTACCACTTTATCCTGATTATCAAACATTTCCATTTACCAGGTGTTCAGTTCATAAAATGACCTCTGTGCATTTAGGAGAACAAGAATGTAATATCAGGAGCAGCTCAGTTTTATGGACTATACAGTAGATATAACTAATTAGGGTTTATTTTGCTCCATTATGTTCAAGATAATGAACTTCTGGGCCTGATTCATAAGAGCAGAGAGGGAAGGTCAAGAGGCAGCTGGAACAATGTGCTAAAGATATTAAGCATAAAAAAAGTTTTACTTAGGGGACAAAATCTTGATTTGGTAATTCCCTTTTGTGACCAAGCTATTTTCATAAATACCACAAATAACTTTTTAGTCTGATACATTTTATAACATTAAAAGTAATATCACACCTTTCTTTTCCTAGAAAGTATGTATTTGGGATTTACAATACATATATTCAATTTAAATAAGTCAAATTTTATTATGTCTAATACCTGTCCTAGATTTTTATTAAATGACATTTAAGAGTAATAGAGTGGCTTGTGATACAATTGGCTCTTACAGAACTTAGTCTTGGAAAATCCCTAAAACTCCCTAGAAGAACAAATTGCATTTTTTAACCCCAAATACAAAGGAACTAAATAACTATAGTTGTAGTATTTATAGACACTGTGGCCCCCACCAGGCAATTAAACTACTAATGACCAGTAAATGTCTGTTTCGCATTTTTGTATTTGAGTAGAATGTAAATTGTGAAATCTAAATGAAAACAGAAGTCTTTTGAACTACTTGGTATCTGGTTTCTCACCCTCTATCCATTTTTGCTACGCCTAAGCTTAGATTTGAAATCACCTACTGTACCTTATATTAGAATTTACATAGGGGACTTCAGTCTATGGATACCCCAGTCCAGAAGACTAGAATTTTTTTTACCATGGTCTTTACATTCCCTCATAGAAGTGTGAATCTCAGCTAGTGATATGGTCAAGGATACAAACTCTCCAAGCTGAGCCACCTTCAGTAGCATCACTACTGAAGTGTTTGTACACCACACACAGGTGTGTGTGTCCTAAGTCATTGCAACAGCATTAAACACAACAGAGAGAAAATCAGAGGAGGTCTGACAAGAAAGTCTTTGCACTTCAAAAAAATCAGAGAGTGAATATTATGACCTTAAGACTATATTAAATGCTGTATATTATAGGATACCAAAAATGAAGTCATTGATCTGGGAAAGGCTCTGTAAGGAGTGAGAGTAAGATTTTGCCACAATATAAAGCAGAATGCCATACAAGAAAGCAGAAAGCATTTATTAAGGGACAGAATATAAAGGTCAGTACTTTTAATTCCCAGAGGGGACAAGAAGCAGTGAGTGAGAGTCTAGATGGACAGAAGGTGCAGTGCTAAGGTTGCTCTAAGGCTTGTGAGAAATAGCAAAGTTAGTCATTTGTCAAAAAATGTGTATAGTTATGATAGCTATAAATTAATTACTTTACTGAGCTATAGTGTGGTAAGTTCTCTTTAACTTCTAGTGTTAAAACTTCAGATTTCAGGCCTTCTTTTCGCCTCACCTTACTGAAAGTAAAAGTAAACCTACCCTCAGTTTCCTCAGTGAGGTTCTACCAGAGAACAGAGAGCACTTAGGTCGCCAAAGAACAGGACCACTAGCACTCTTCAAGGTTGAATATTTGTGTTCCACTCCAGTAGAACCCCAGAACATCTGTCAAGGTGCATTCAGCTTTCTTCAAGCAACAGAATGCCAGCCAAAGCTCTAAGAAACCAAATGGTTTTTCGTGCTGTTTTTATTCTACCTGCATTCAACAACAATACTATAAACTTAATATTTGTCTTTATTCCTCATTGATTTCATGCCCTATACTTAACCTTCTTGTCTCATCCAACTGGCTTTTGGTTTTCCTCAGGAACTTACAACATGGTGCCAGAATAAGCAAACTTTCAGGTTGTGGAAGAAGCAGTCACAGGACAACAGGCATGTGTAACCTGTTCCAAAGAGACTTGAACTTGGGCAGGCTGAAAAAAATCTGTCCAGTTACTGCCATACAACTTGCCCTATTCAGTCCAGATCAGGCTGGCACTGAAAAATGAGAGATTCAGGCATCTGAAAAATGTTTTTTGTAGTGCCCTCTGCCTTCTCGATTCCTTCCAGCAGTTTTCCATCCAGGAGAGAGTAGGTAAGCCAGACACAGGCATCCCCCTGCTGTCTACACTGTAGCTACTACCTCCAGAGATGAACCTTTCCTGGCTGGTTTTTTCTTGTCCTCGCCCTGCAGGTGTGTCTGCTGAGAAACAGGCAGACTGGGCAGCATTCATCACTAGGTTTGATCCCCAGTCTGCCAATTCTTGACTGACTTAGTCCATTCATAGTTATAACAAAATACCACTAACTGGGATGCATATAAACAGTAGGGATCTCTTTCCCAATTCTTCTGGAAACTGAAAGTCCAATATCCATTATGAGTGTCTGTGAGAGTTACTTCCTGGTTTAGGGACAATGACTTTCCTGGTGGTAGAAAAATTTTTTCTGTTTTTATTTTTTGGGGATTCTCTTTTAAGAGCACTGATTTCAATCCTGAGACTTTGCTCTGTGACTTAGTTACAGAGTCGCATCTCAAGTTGCAACTCTTAGTCAGTCACAAGTTGCATCTCCTACCATTATCTCAGACACGAAGTTGGAGGATCACAGTGATTCAGACCATAGTAAATCCTTTGAAATGTAGCTCATCTCTTAGCTGTCAGTTTCTTCATTTGAAAAGGGGATTCTTTCTTCATTTTCCAGCTCTCTGAAACAGAAAATAAATATGCATGAAAACTTATTGGCCAGGAAACAGCACATTGTAACTCTTTATCAGTTTTATCCAACTGTGATATTCAACTAAAACAAGATTTCATTGTGAGGAAGAAAATCTGCAACTGAGTACTAATTCATCTGAATCTTTATTTGAAATCAGTTACTTATGTCTGTTGTGGATTTTATTCAACTCCATGGCTTGTTTTCCAGCTTGGATGTTTCTATTAAGTCAACAGCCATGTGCCAAAATTACCCTAACACTTCTGGCTAGTAGATGGTAAAATATATGGTACATAATGCCTCAATGCTGTCTCTCTGAGGCCAGCATGACAGCACAGGACCTGCCAAAGTATCAAGGTGGCCGTTGTCAAGGACAAAAAAGAAAAGCAATTACCCTTTCTATGAGTTACCCAGAATATCATTAATGTTCCTGTGCTATGCACATTGCAGTTGGGACCTAGCTTGCATGGTTGCTCAATCAACATGATTGAATAGGAATGGTACTTCTCAGATGAACCATACCCACAGTATAGGTGTGACCTGTTATTTACCCTAACAACCACTGCTAATTCCGCTTTCATGTGTCAGTTGAGAATTGTGCTTCAGGATACCTGAACTGTCTCCTAAAATAGGTGGTCCCTGTCCTTTATTTCCTAAAAGCATAGAGCCTCCCCTCTAATGAGTGGGTCTTAATGGAACTCCTGTTTTCCATTATGATTGCAGACCTCTCCAGGAAGACAGAGCTGAGAGCTACACTGAATGCTACCTTCAGAAAAAAAATACCCTCTAAGTGCTAGTAGGGTCAAAATGAGCTACTCAAATTGAAGTTCTGACTTGAAGAAACAGCAGCATGCACCTGTGTATGGAAGAATGAATCAGGTATCACTCATAACCAGAAGAGGGACTGTTCCAGAGGACACCTCGAACACATAATACCCTTAATATTCTCAACTACATCCTCAGTGTGTATAGAGCACTTGCCTTGCATATGTTGGGTCCCAGAATCAGTCCCCAGTCCTGCAAAAACAAAACTCCTAGTATCCTGACACCCAACCTCAAACACATGATCATTTAATCTTTAAGATAAAGGTGCAACGAGTCTAAAATGGAGTAAGGAAAGCCTCTTCAACAAGTGGTGTTGGGAAAACTGGGCAGCAACATGTAAAAAATGAATTTGGACCTGTGTCTAACACCATGCACAAAAATCAGATCAAAATGGACTAAAGATCTCAATATCAGACTTGAATCCATAAAGTACATTGAAGAAAATATAGGAAAAACCCTCCACGACATTGAATCTAAAGGCATCTTCAAAGGTGAAACATCACTAACAAAGCAACTAGAAGAAAAGATAAACATATGGGACTACATGAAACTAAAAAGCTTCTGCACCTCAATAAAACAGTGACTAAGATACAAAAGCAGTCCACAGAATGGGAAAGAATATTCACCCAATACCCATCTGATAAGGGGTTAATATCCAGGATATATCAGGCACTGGTAGAACTTTACAAGAAGAAAACAAACAACCCCATCAAAAAATGGGGAGAAGAAATGAACAGAAACTTCAGCAAGGAAGAAATTCGAATGGCCAAAAAACATATGAAAAAAATGCTCATCATCACTAATCATCAGAGAGATGCAAATCAAAACAACAATGAGATACCACTTTACACCACAGAGACTGGCACATATTCAAAAGAGCAAGAACAACAAGTGCTGGCATGGATGTGGGGAAAAGGGGACACTCATCCATTGTTGGTGGGAATGCCGGCTGGTACAGCCTTTCTGGAAAACAATATGGACATTCCTCCAAAGACTAGAAATTGAACTCCCATTTGACCCAGCCATACCACTCCTGGGAATCTACTCTGGGAAACCAAAAATATGCAGCGGAAACACCATCCCTACTTTTATGTTCATAGCAGCATTATTTACAGTAGCCAGAATCTGGAAGCAACCAGAGTGCCCAAAAATCGATGACTGGATAAAGAAGCTTTGGTACATCTACACAATGGAATACTATGCAGCTGTTAGGAAAGGTGAAGTTATAAAATTTGCCTATAAATGGATGGACATGGAGAAGATTATGTTGAGAGAAATTAGCCAGAAGGAAAGAGACAGATACAGAATGACTGCATTTATCTGCATAACATAAATATATATGTACATATTATGATACCAATATCCAAGGTCAAGTGAAACATATATCAGGAGGTCTTGTCATAGGTGGAAATTATCACAAACGTGTGGGAGTCAGAGGCTAGGTAAGACAGAAAATGGAACAGGGTGCTAACAATTGTCGAGGGTACTAATGCCAACCTAGAACTGAGCATTAAATAGAAGCAAAAAGATACACATAACAACCCTTTAATGTATGTTCTGTAATCCATAGTCTGGAGGGAAGGAAAAGAGAAAGAGAGATGGAAACGGAAAGAAATAAAGAACCTGCCATGGAGCAGGGCTGGGGGGAGGGGAACCGGGTAGTTGGTGGTGGGAGATGGGCACTGTGGCGGGATGGGTGCTGGAACACTGTATGACCAAAACCCAAATATGAACTTTTTAATTGTATATCTTTGTAATTGTAAAAATAAAAAATTAAAAAAACCTCCTAAAATTTCCATTGCTTTAGGATGAAACTCTGTGATCAAGTTAATGCTTTACATGTATGAGGGCTTTTATTCAATACTGGACACCAACAAAATAAAACAGACAAACATAATTGGGAATGCTACATGGAGTTATTGGGTGAAGAGTAATAGCTAACCTCTTAAATATGGTATCCCCACAATAGCAATTCACAATACCATTTGATACCTCATGCTCACTAGTAAGGATTAACAGACTAACAGGATTAACAAAACAGACATTCATAGTAACTAATATAAAATTTAAAGCTCCAATGCAAGAGCCAGGACACAGCAGAAAGAGAGAAATATAGAGTAACTGCACCTCGTGCAGCCACATCTGCATTTTCCCCTGCAGGTGCTTTCAGAATTATGGAGTCACTCATACTTGGTTGTGTGTTGATGGAAAATCAGTACTAACCTCTAGCCAAGTATGGGGGATGGTTGAAACCCATTCAAAACCTGTGACAATAAGTTTGCTCAGTGAACTTTCACTGAAACCTCATTAAGCTTAAACTGACTGTCTCGATTTAACGGGGTCAGCAATGTCTTTAAGAGTTGACTATGGTGGTCCCAAAAAATAGATCCACAAAAAGAAAAAACAGGCAGTACTGGTGTTAAGGAGACACAGTCCTTGGACAGAGCAAAGATGTTGAAGTTTCATCAATTCAAAAGCTCATGGTAGGGGACAAACTAGAAGTCAATCTGAATTTAAAAAAATCTCCTCGAGGCTTTTATGACATATGACATAACATATGTGATGGCATATATACTTTCATCTTTATTTGGCTTCTAAAATGCAATTTGGTACTTTGCAGAGCATAAAATCCTCTTCATATTTAATCCAGATAGGATTACTGCAAGAAATCTCCACCAGCATTCTCAAACTTTTTATTTAACAGGCTATTTTTAATGCAGAAAAGAGTTAAATAATTTTGTTCTACGTGAACACATGTTTAAAACACATTTAAATATTTAATGAGGATAAACACTCCTTTCATTCTTGAAACTTTGGAAAGTTCTTCCTAAGAGCCATAGTGTTTTCTTAATAAGTAGTAACACCATATTTCTGTTTCTGCCAAAAACTCATCATTTTGAGTCACAGGCAGGAATGAGCCTCCAATTACTCAGTGCATGTTGTTTTCCCTTTAATGAACCTGAAATCTCTTTTGGAGCCAGCTGGAATCTGCCCACCAGTTGGAATATTGCTAATAACTCATAGCAATTCTCATTGGGAAATTGGTGAATAGAAGCAAATTATATGTGATTGGTCCTTGTTCTATTGCAATTACTCTTGTTTTTCAACAAGTAATATCACAGAAATTTATTTTAGTTGTTTTGGAGAATTATATATATTTTTAAATAATCCATAAAACAACTATAAATCTACACAATGACAGTAACCTTCATGCACTTATAAAAGAGTAAATATTTTAGAAATATCTCTTCAGGATTATTTGAAACTGTGGTTCTAGGAGGATGAAGTAATACGTCTCTCTTGTGCACTTCGCTCTCACTGTGATCTAGAAAATGTTAAAAATGTGGAGGAGAATAATTCTTAGTATGCAAATCTCAAAAAATATTTAGAAGTAAATGTTACAAAAAGCTGTAGAGCATAATTGCAAATTTTTGCACTAACTGGACTTGGATTGCTATGTAAGATTAGTGCGAAGAAGTTCCTGGTCAAGTCTCACTTATGCAGACATATGCCTAGGGACACTGTATTGTATCTAATTGATACAATGCAGTGTCCTAGGCATATGTCTGTATAAGTGAGTTTGTATCTAATTGATATTGTCACAATTCTTTTGTTGTATATATCTTAACTTTCCTCAGACATATTAGCAGTTATCTCATAAATTTTGTTGGTCCCCAACTTAGTGCATATATATTAGTGAATATAAATTCTTGATGTATATACAGATCATTAAATAATGTCTATATCGATCCTTCATTTTTCAATTTGAAGTCTCTAATGTCCTATAATGATTATCCCACCAATTTTAAGAAATTGTTTGCCTGTAACATTCTTTCCAGAATTTTACTCATAACCTACCTTTACAGCATTGCTCATGTTTGTCTCACAGAAGCAATAGAAAGTTGGGTTCAGGTTTTTGATTCAACCTTTTGGTTGGTGTGTTTAGGCCATTCGTGCTGAGCTTGATTATTGATATGAAGGAATTTGTCATCAATTTTTAGAGTATTTTATGAGTATTTGTGATGTTTGTTTTTATTTTAAAGACCATGTAATGTTTCTTGATGGCAATGAACTTCTTTAACTGTTGCTTCTCTGTAAAGTTTTGTGTTACTCCTTTGAGTTTGAGTGACAGTACAGCTCCATGAAGAATCCTTGTAAGGATGTTACTTTTCCCCAACTTAATTGCTATGTTCAGTCTTTCTCTTTTAACCTGTAGCTCCATTTGGTCTATTGTGAACCTTCAATACCTCCTTTATGCACTTTCATTTTTGATGTTGTGCTCCCAAGATACTTTCTCATCCTTAGTTTTGTCATTTTAATGACTATGTACCTAGATATTCTTTTCTGGTTGTATTTTGTTTTCAATCTTAGAATTCTTAGAATTTCTTGTATATTGAAGAATCTCTCAGCTATAATTCTTCAATCCATAGTTTTTCTTTATTCTCTCTTTGCTCTTCCTTGAGGATTCCCATAATTCATATATTGTTCCTTTAATATTTATCCCATCAGTGGGAATGTCGACTGGTACAGTCTTTTTTGGAAAACAATATGGACATTCCTCAAAAAAATTAGAAATTCAGCTCCCATTTGACCCAGAAATACCACTCCTGGGAATGTACCATGAGAGATCAAAAACACACAGCAGAAACACCATCTGCACTTTTATGTTCATAGCAGCTCTATACACAATAGCAAGAATCTGGAAACAACCAGAATGCCTGAGAACAGACTACTGGATAAAGAAACTGTGGTACATCTACACAATGGAATCTATAACCTGTCAGGAAAAAAAAACAGTTATGAAATTTGCCTATAAACAGATAGACATGGATAGGATCATGCAGAGTGAAATTAGCCAGAGGGAGAAGGACAGATATAGAATGACTACATTTATTTGTGGGATATTAAAAAAATAGTATGATACCAATACCTAAGGCCAGGCAAAACATGGATCAGGAGGTCTTGTTGGTGAATGGAATCTACCACAAGTGTGTAGGAGTCAGAGGTTAGATAAGACAGAGACAGGAACAATGTGCTAATAATTGTTGGAAATGATAATACAGCCCAGAACTGAGCACTGAATATAGGCAAAAGGATGTACATGATAACCTCTAAATGTATGTATTGCAAGCCACAATATGTAAGAGAAGAGAGAGAAGAGAGGAGAGAGACAGAGACAGAGACAGAGAGACAGAGAGGAGAGGCAAAGTGCCTGCCATAGAGGCAGGCCGGGGGAGGGAGGGAATCAGGGGACATTGGTGATGCAAAATGTGCACTGGTGGAGGGATGGGTGCTGGAACACTGTATGACTGAAACCCAAACATGAACATCTTTGTAATTGTATATCTCATGGTGTAATAATACCCGTATGGCAGAGCCTGGCAAGCTACCCGTGCCGTATTTGATATGCCAAATACCAGTAACAGTTATAGATCTCATTCCCATGACCTGATGGAATGGTTTGAGGCTCTTTATGTTCCTGGAGCAAGCAGGTGCCCTTGGGCTCTACTTGCATGAGACAGGACATATGGAGATGTTACTGGTGCCCGCTCGAGCAAATCGATGATGAACGGGAAGACAGTGATACAGTGAATAATAAAAAAAAGTTTTTTAAGTTATCCCATCATTCTCTGACCTTTTATTTCTTTCTTTTCCCTTTTTTCCTTTTTCTGTTATTTACTGATGATTTTGTTTCCTGAGTCATAGCCTCTAGAAACTAATACATTTTTCATTACTATCACTCTGCTAGTGAGACCTTCTAAGGAGACTTTTAGTCTCCCAAACATGCAACTGGCACACAAGTACCAGTCTCATTTGGCTTGTTTAATCAACTCCTTTTAGGATTATGCAAATGTCTTCCTTGATATATATTGTTGTTGGCTGTTGTTTTTGTTAGTGTTTTCTGACTGTAGTTTTCTCAATACTATCTTATTATCTCATACTCTTTCTCTTTCATTTTTTTATTATAACACCATGAAATAGATATTTACAAAGCTGTTTATGATTGAGTTTCAGTCATAAATGTTGTGGTAGTCATCCCTCCACCAGTGCACATTGCTCTAAGGGTAGGCACTTTGCCTCTTCTTGCTGTCACGTCTGTCTGGCTGTCTCTGTTTCTGTCTCTCCTCTCTCCTCTCTCTCTCTCTCTCTCTCTCTTTCTCTCTCTCCCTCTCTTACACATTGTGGCTTGCCAGACATACATTTAGGGGTTATCATGTAAATCCCTTTGCCTACTTTCAATGCTCTGTTCTAGCCTGGCATTACTATTCCCAACAATTACTAAAAGCGTTCAACCCCATTAATAAATGGGGAAAATAAATGAAGGAAATTTCCCAAGAAGAATTGAAATGGCCAAAAGGTGTGTGTGTGTATATATGTATATATATACATATATATGTATGTGTATATATGTATGTGTATATATGTATATGTATGTGTGTATGTATATATATATATATAAAATGGAGATGTTACTGGTGCCCGCTTAAACAAATAGATGAACAACGGGAACACAAGTAATACAAGTGATATAAAAGAGTGCACTTAATCATTACTCATCAGGGAGATGCAAATCAAAACAACAATGAGATCTCATCTCGCTCCACAGAGACTCCAAAGAGCAAGAACAACCAGTGCTGGTGCAATGTGAGGAGAAAGGGACTATCATCCATTGTTGATGGAAATGTTGACTTGTCCAGCCTTCTTGGAGAACAATATGGACATTCCTCCAAAAACTAGATATTGAGCTTCCATTTGACCCAGCCATACCACTCTCAGTAATATACCCTGGGAAGCCAAAAACACACAGCGGAAACACCATCTGCACATTTATTTTTATAGCAGCACTATTTACAATAGCCAGAACCTGTAAACAACCAGTATGCCCGAGAACTGATGACTGGATAAAGAAACTATGGTACATCTACATGCAGCTGTTGGTAAGAATGAAGTCATGAAATTGCCTACAAATTGATGGACATAGAGATCACCATGCTTAGTGAAATCAGTCAGAAGGAAAAGGACAGAAATAGAATGACTGCATTCTTCTGTGGGATATAAATATATACCTTTCTCTCTCTTTATCAGATATCTGTTCTATCATCAGCTTAAGTTCTTCAAACTATCTTATCATGGTCACCTTAAAGTCATCGTCTAAGAAGTTATAAAGCCCAGGAACCTTTCCAGACTATTGTTTTCACCCAATAATTTTGGTGGCTCCCCTTCATTATGTCAACTCTGAAGTAATGGCTTAGTTTATTTATACTTAGTGTAGTTGTAGTATGGTGTGGCTTTTTGCAGGCTTTACCAGCAATCTAGTTAGGATTCATCAAGTCTACCCAGAGCCTCTGTTGCTTTTTTTATGCTGCATGCAGTCCTGCTGAGACTGCAGTACTAATCAGCACAAGCTTCCTGATCACACAGTTCTGGTACCTCACCTTGGCCCACTGTTTCAGTCCTTGGATTTGGGCAGCTTGTTCACCTATGTTAGCCTTGCTTTAGTTCTTTAATCAATGTCTCCTTCACTTGTACCAGTTGTCTTCCCGTTGATCATCGATTTGCTCGAGCAGGCACCAGTAACACCTCTATACGTCCAATCACATGCTAGTGTAGCCCAAGGGCATCTGCTCACTCCAGGAACATAAAGAGCTTCAAAGTATTCCTTCAGGTCATGGGAATGAGCTCTATAATTGTTACTGGTATTTGGCTATCAAATACAACATGGGTAGCTTGCCAGGCTCTGCTGTGCTGGTGGGATACTCTTGTAGTCACCTCTAATCTTGAGCATTTATTGATGAACCACATGGCCACAAAGTGGTTGCGCGAGCCAGACTGTGATCAGCTCTTCTGCTGAGGGGGCTCTGATGAAAGAAAGGGGAGTCTGAATGTGGAAAACAGCGGCCCTCATGGGGTGGGGGTTTCTCTGGCTTCTTGCGAGGCTCTGCTGGGGTGGCAGGCCAGGGCTAGAACCTGCCATCCCTCCAGGGTGCCTCTTGATCAGCTGGGGACAGGGAGAGCTGGTAGCAGCTCTGCCCCATGTATGTGAGTCTTCTAAGAGTAGGTAATTGTCTTCCCTATGACATCTTGTTGCTTGTTGTCTTTGTTAATGTTGCTGTTGTTGTTCTTGTTATTTTAGAATGGGGTGGGGTCATTTTTTACACTTGGAGCTACCTTTGGCTTTTTATCCACTATTTTAGTTCACAGAGCTATTGAGTCACTTACCTACCACTGCAGCTGTTTGCTCTCCTACAAGTGTTAGCCTGGAATCTGCTGGGTTCTGGACCAATTATCCCCAGTCTCGTGAGACACAGCTAGACTGCAGAAAACATCAGCATAACCCTCCAGGAAAGCAGACTGCATAGATGACTGCAATAAAAATGACCAAAAAGGCAAAGACAGCAAACACAAAAATAACTGGAACTATATCAAATTGAAAAGTTTTTTCTGCACAGCAAAAAAAGCAAAAAGAAAAAACCCTCAAACCATAATAAAATGGTTATAATAAAACGGTTATAATAAAACGGTTATAATAAAGCGATACCTTACTGATCGGGAGAAATATTTGCACACTGTACATCAAATGCAGGGTTAATATAAAGTACTCACAAAACTCAGAATTAAAAAATCGAATGGCCCCATCCAAAATGGGAAAAAAATTAAACATACACTTCCTCCAAAAAAAAGAAAAAAAGTGTCATACATGTTAGGATGCATCAAAACAAGCATCTTTGGGTGAATGGTTAAAAAGTCTTCTCGCCTCTGCTTTGTGGTGGTTCTGGTTCCCCTAGGGATAGACAAGAGCAAGAACAAGTGCTTGCATGGATGCGGAGAAAAGGGGGACTCTCATTCACTGTTGGTGAGAATGTTGACTGGTATAGCCTTTATGGACAACAATATGGACATTCCTCCAAAGTCTAGAAATTGAGCTCCCTTTTGACCCAGCCATACCACTACTGGGAATATACCCTGGGAAGCCAAAAACACACAGCAGAAAATCTGCACTTTTATTTTCATAGCAGCACTATTCACAATAGCCAGAACCTGGAAACAACCAGTATGCCCGAGAACTGTTGGCTGGATAAAGAAACTTTGGTACATCTACACAATAGAATACTATGCAGCTGTTAGGAAAAATGAAGTTATGAAATTTGCCTATAAATGGATGGACATGGAAAGGATCATGTTGAGTGAAATTAGTCAGAAGGAAAGAGAGAGATATAAAATGACTGCATTTATTTGCATGACATAAATATATATATATATATATATATGTATATGCATATTATGACACCAAAATCCAATGTCAGGCAAAACATGGACCAGGAGGTCTTACCAAAAGTGGAAATTACCGCAAAGCGTGTGGGGTCAGAAGTTAGGTAAGACAGAGAAGGGAACATGTGTGAATAAATGTCGAAAGGGCTAATACCAACCTAGAACTAAGCATTAAATACAGGCAATAAAATGCACATGATGGCCTCTAAGTGTATGTAGTGCAACCGACGATGTATAAGAGAGAGAAAAGAGAGAGAGGGAGAGAGTCAAAGAGATAAAGAATTGCCATTTAGGCAGGATATGGGAGGGGGAGGGAATTGGGGTCATTGGTGGTTGGAAATGGGCACTGGTGGAGGGCGGGGTGCTGTAACACTTTGTGATCGAAACCTCTAAACATGAACAACGTTGTAATTGTATATCTCACAGTGGTATAATAAATTATTTAATTAAAAAACTGCAGGAGAAAAAAATAAGGATGCTCAATTCTGTAACAAAATGGCCCAATAAACAATATCTGCCAAGGAAAAAAAAAAGGAAAGATCTATGGAGTTCTGTTCAAAAAATAGAAATAGATCTATGGACTTTTTCCAAAACATAGAAATAGAGAACATCCGTTTGACAAACAATACCACTTCTTAGTATTTATCCTCAGAACACAAAAACATTAATTAAAAAAGATATGTGCATAGATATGTTTATTGTAGCTCTTACTACAACAACCAAGATATGGGAACATCCCAAATGAATGAATGCATAAAGAAGCCGTAGTGTACACAATGAAATACTATACGGCTCTAAGAAAGAACAAAATCAAACAATTTGTCATGACATGGATGAAACTAGAGTATATACTAAGTGAAATCTATCAGAAGAAAAGGTATATAAACAGAATATCTTCTATCATAGATGGGAATTATCATAGATGGGAATTTCTCTCATAGATGGGAATTAAAGATACAGAGTAAGGTAACAACAAAGAGTCAAAGGCAGCATAGGAGAACTGATCACAGAACTGAGTTTTATTTGGAAGAGGTTCGGGGTGTTGCAAAGGAGGGGTATTGGGGACCTTGGAGATGGATGGTGGATACACTGGTGATGTGGGTCGTGTTGGAATTATGTAGATGTGAAACCATTGTTGACAGTATTGAAAACCACAGCACCTCAATTTTGTTGAATGAAGATAAAAAATGTGATACCAAAGCAAAACTGGAGCTTCAAAAAGACCATAGGTAGCTTCTTAGCCTGATGCTTTTACCATGTTCTGCCTTTTTCCCTCTGCGCCATGAACCATCAGTTCTCTTAGCCCTTCTACCAGCCCTGGAACTGTAGCTATCAGGTTGCTCTTCGGAAATTCCTCGTGCACAAACTCCCTCAGGACTGAGTGGTGGTCTAGTAACTGCTGGGCATGTCTATTTTCTCTCCTCTGGTTACTTTCGTGTTTCGTTACGTTTTGGGTCTGGTGTAATTGAGATCACACCCTTCCCCACGATCTTGGCCCCGCCTCCTTTTCAGCTTTTTGTTAACAATGGTTAGCAAAATTTTCCTGCTATCCTTGGAAAATACTGCTTAAATTGTGATGATAACCTGCCTTCTAATTAATGACTCTTAAATCATATTCACCCTTATTTTTTCTCTAGGATTATTAAGAAATAATTCCTTTCGGAGTTCCACTTGAGAATGAACTTTTGTGTAATTATTTGTTTGCAAATAAATAAAATGATGCTCAGTATATCTGTTCCAGAGACAATATTAATGGCAACACCAACAACATAATTTCAGGGTGATAATGTCACTGTTCACTCAAAAAATAAAAAAACAAAATTTTCATCTGACCATTTGCTTAAAACAAATGATTGTTTTATGTGTGCAATCTCATTTAAATGCCTTTAGGAAGTAGAAGTCAATCCTCACTGATTTTTTTTTTGCTTTATAATATTTTGTTATTTGTTAAAAGTGAAACAGTTTATTGGAACATTCCTGCCATAACACCTTGTCTGTCATCAATTTTTAGCTCACTAGTCAGAATGAGAGCGATAAAGGAGTCTTTTTAGTTGACTCAAATAAAACTTCATTATAATGCTATTGCCATTTGTCATTTTAATTTAATATTTCCTCACACGAGTGATTTAATATTTCCAACCTCGAGTGATCCTCTGAGCACAGCCTGATATGGCCCACACCTGGCTCCTCCCAGTTTTTCTTTATTTTATTATAAAACCAATGTTCACAACTCGAGATTAGAGGTGACTACAAGAGTATCTCACCCACACAGCAGAGCCTGGCAAGCTACCCGTGGCGTGTTTGATATGCCAAATACCAGTATCAATTTTAGACCTCATTCCCATGACCTGATGGAATGGTTTGAGGCTCTTTATGTTCCTGGATCGAGCAGATGCCCTTAGGCTCTACTTGCATGAGACAGGTCATATGGAGATGTTACTGGTGCCCGCTCGAACAAATCCATGATCAACAGGAAGACAAGTGATACAGTGATTTCCTCACTAAACAATGTATCCGTGTTAAAATTTTATTCTGGCAAGATAGTTCACAAAAATTTTTTGTTCATTTTAACTATGAATTAAGCTATAATTCGATGTGTATAATTACTTTGAACCTGGGGATAGAGCAATAGCACAGTGGGTAGTGCGTTTTCCTTGCATGCAGCCAACCCAGGTTCGATCCTCGGCATCCGATATGGTCCCCTGAGCACTGCCAGGAGTGATTTCTGAGTGCAGAGCCAGGAATAACCCCTGAGCATTGCTGGGTGTGACCCAAAAAAAAAAAAAAAGTTAAAACAATTACTTGAACTTTTTTTTTCTCTTTTTGGGTCACACCTGGCTATGCTCAGGGATTACTCCTGGCTCTTCACTCAGGAATTACTCCTGGCAGTGCTCAGGGACCATATGGGGTGCCAGAGATTGAAGCTGGGTTACTTTGAACCTTTTAATCTCTCAATTTTTTAATAAACAAATCTAAAAAAATTATAGCGTGAATCAACAATACTGGAACTCCACCCAGATTCATCAAAATTTGATTAACTGATAAACCTGAACTAGAACATAATTACAAATTTTCTTATTTCAACTCCATGTGATAGTTCCTCTATTTTATTTGAAATACTGAATTATAAAAAAAAGGTAAAATGCTGAATCTGATCCCAGAGTCTACTATTATTTAGTATTTTATAATCCTGCAACCAGAAGACAAACACACGACAGCAGACTGGAAATTATATCCTCTGGTTTGATTTATTGTCTGCTGAATTTCCACCATAAATATATTTTCCTATCTCTTACCTTTAGTCCATATTAAAACTAATCCCTCTGTCTCTTCCTCTCTGTGTCTGTCTTTATCTCTGCCTGTTACTTATTGTTTCTTTTTCTGTTTCTATCCAGCTCACTCTTATTCTCTCTCCGTTTCTTCTCTCTCTTAATCTTTAGGAGTAGCAGAATTGGATTGGGAATTTGTCAAAATCCCTTGTCAATTTTACTCTCATTATTAGTACATAGTCTGCTACTTATGATTTTACTTTATTAGTTGTGCACTAGATTAGATTTTAGATCAGATTCAATTAAGATAGGTTAGACTGGATTAAATTAGATTGCACATTTAGATTCATATATGCATGTCAAAAAATATGGAACTTTTCAAGGAGAGCATTTAAAGTATATGCTTCTCTTCATTCCTACACTGTGATCATTATCCCCAACCCCACACATCATATATTCATTCTCATAATGTTTTATGCTATTTACAGTTTTTCATATTCATTTAGTATATTTCTGAAGTAGATTTTAGTTCTAATACTTTATAAAATATATGATTCTTTGTTTAGTATTTAACTTTCTATGAATTACTATTTTATGTATAAATGTTTATTAATCTTCCTCCTATATAACATTGCACTGTGCAAGAAAACCAATTCATTCATCGATTCTTAGATGAAAGTATGAATTATAGCATTTACATATTTTTAACATTTCTCTATTTTAAATATTTTCCTGTCAGAGCTGCTGTAAATGTTCTCATTCATTGTATTTTTCACAATACTTGCTCTTAGGAAGAAAATGTCCACAGACAGTTTTACAAAGTAATGTCAAACTGTCTTCTAAAATGTTCCTATTAGCTATACCCAAGCAGCCACAGAAAATAAAAAATTTTGCCATACTAAAGATATTTTTCAACGTTTTCATCTTTTTCTTAAAAAGAGAATAAGACATAAATCACATTGAGGTTTTTACTTGTATTTTCTTTATTACCAATTATTCTGATTATAAAGATATGTGGGTTAGATATTGCTGCATACACTACCTTGCACTCACTAATTATGGTTTCCAATTTATCCACTGTATGTCTTGCCTTATTTATGTTCAAATTTTAAAAAATTTAGCTGTATTATTGAATATATCTTCTCCCAGTTTGTAACTTGTCTTTTTTACTTTTGTTTGGTGATAGATAAGTTATTTTTATTAATAGAGTTAAATGTTTTGTGTATTATAAAACCTATATATATTTTTCAAGATGATTTTTGTGATGCTCAGGACTACAACATTTACTTATATTATCACTAAAGATTTAAAATGTCTGTTATTCAGTGTGCCCGAGAATTGATGACTGGATAAAGAAACTTTGGTACATCTACACAATGGAATACTATACAGCTGTTAGGAAAAATGAAGTTATGAAATTTGTCTATAAATGGATGGACATGGAGAGGATCATGTTGAGTAAAATTAGCCAGGAGAGATACAGATATAGAACGACTGCATTTATTTGCATGACATACACATATATATATATATTTTGTATATATATATTATATATATTTTTATATATTATATATTTTATATATTTATATATATATATATATATATATACACCAATATCCAAGGTCCAAGGTCAGGTGAAACATGGATCAGGAGGTCTTGTCAAAGTTTGAAATTACCACAAGCGTGTGGGAGTCAGAGGCTAGGTAAGACATAGAATGGAACACTGTGCTAATAATTGTCGAAAGTGCTAATACCAACCTAGAACTGAGCATTAAACACAGGCAAAAAGATACACATGACAACCTCTCAATGTATGTATTGCAATCCACAATGTGGAAGGGAAGGAAAAGAGAAAGAGGGAGAGAGAGAGAAAAGAAAGAAATAAAGAGCCTGCCAAGGAGGCAAGCTAGGGGGAGGGGGAGGGAATCGGGGACATTAGTGGTGGAAATGGGCACTGGTGGAGAGATAGGTGCTGGAACATTGTATGATGGAAACCCAAATATGAACATCTTATGAACATCGTTGTAATTGTATATCTCATGGTAGTGTAATAAAATATTTTTTAAAAGTTTGTTATTTTGAGCCTTTTATTTTGAAATTGTTCTAAAAAGTTTGCTATTTTGAGCCTTTTATTTTGAAATTGTTCTAAATTCATAGAAAATTAATATTGTATAGTGCCTATCCTTTATCCAATCTTCCTTAAAGGTTACATCTAATAGTAATAGTAGGCAATATCAAAACCAAAACTGTACCAGTAAACAAGTCTATGTCACTTTATTACATATGCCTCATCACCTAACATAACCCTCTCAGAAATCAGATCAACACTATTCCATTGCTACAGAGATAACCTTTGTATGGAAAAGACCTTGGCCCTTCCCAGTGATTCTCAGCCAATGAAGCTTAAAGCCTTTCAAAGAAAGGGCCAAAGCAGTGCTTGGGGAACCTCCAGGGCATCCCCTCACTCAGAACCTCCAGTAATATATCTGGTGATGCTTTGGGGGAACATAAAATGTCGAAGGATTGACTCCAGGTCATCCTCTCACTCAGGGACCTCCAGTAATATATCTGGTGATGCTTTGGGGGAACATAAAATGTCACGTATTTAGCCAAATCCATGTCACATTTGATGATGAAGACCACATCCCTTGGAGATCCAAATGCTGAGCCATTTGGAGATAGAGAAAATGAGGCATCACCTGAGACACAACTCCCAGGTGGTTAGAAGCCCTCAAAAAAGATTATCCTGGAAGCTAATCTTCTAGCTTATCTAAGGTAATGACAGGCATCTAAATCCAACCAGAGGGGGCGCTGGTACGGAAAAAAAAAAAAAAAACAACCAGAAATTCCATTAAGAGAGGCCTCTTAGGATAACTTGGTAAAGTGTGGCGATTTGCCACACTAAAGCCTACTATCTGGCTGGTGATAGATCAGTGACCTCAGTTGGCACAGATGGAGAGACAGAGACAAGTAAAAGGGAAGAAATAGGAGAAGTTTATTGGAGTGCACTTCGGGCAGACCCTCCTGGTCTCTGGTGAGGCTGGGGTAGAGCCGCACCCTGGGAGAGACTGCACAGGATTCTTAAACTGTTTTGGGCCAGAAAAGGGAACCTGTGTGCTTGGTCTGGCTCCTGTTATCTGTAGGGGGTCAATGTGGAGGAGTACGGAATGCAGCTTGATAGCTTCCTGGCACCAGGCAGGCCATGAGTCCTGTCTTCCGCGCTGGGGAAGAGGTGATCGCTGATTCCGAATGGGGCTATCGCATCAGCTGATCACCGTTTGGTCACGTTTGCCATTTCATCCATCCGAGGCCTTACAGTTGGCAACTTCACCTCTGTCCAGTAGAATCAGTCACACAGAGTGAGACAGACTCTGACATGTCCTGTTGTAAATTAGCTTATACAGTCCCGAATGAGGAAATTGACCATTTATAGAACACAAAACCTTTTCCCCTACTCTGGCTCTCTGGCTCCAGACACATGAAGCAGGCACATTGAGAACAGTTAGCAGATACAGTGAGAGAAAGGGGCCAGGATATTTACATAGCTGTGCCTATAGGGTAATACACATCAGCTAGCACTTTTAAAGTGCTAAAGATGCTGGACACATGCA
The DNA here is from genome assembly GCA_021461705.1 of Cryptotis parvus. Classification (NCBI taxonomy): domain Eukaryota; kingdom Metazoa; phylum Chordata; class Mammalia; order Eulipotyphla; family Soricidae; genus Cryptotis; species Cryptotis parvus. Next base: position 58,293 of record JAJIBD010038179.1, on the reverse strand, counting down.
AGCTACCTTCAACGTATTTTATTATTGCTTTAGCTCTTATCTGCTTCCCTCTGTGTAAACTAACCTAGACTATCCCCTCCTTTGGTTTATTTTAAAGAGGACAATTTCCCATAGTAAAGCCCCTTTCTCTTAAGATGTAGCTGATCAGAAGACACTTTTCTTCTTTTTTATTAAGACCCGACTACCAGGATGAATTTTGGTTGAGGTTAATTCACTCAGTGAGATAAAACAGCATTTCCATAATCTTGAATGATCTACTAACTTTATCCTAAATTAATCACTTGTATCACTTGTCTTCCCATTGTTCATTGATTTGCTCGAGTGGACACCAGTAACATCTCCATTTGTTGGGAATGAGATTACTGTTTTTGTAATATCGAATACACCATGGGTAACTTGCCAGGCTCTGCATGGCTCTAGGTTCATCCCAGGGGGCCTAGTCTTTTTCTATCCAAATGAAAAGAGAAATAAACAGAGCAATGATAATTCACAGAAAAGTAAATTAAACTGGTGACACAGCAAAAGTGAAATGAGTCATAAGTTTTTAATCCATCTGAGACACATATGTTCTCAGGAGGGCATTATTCCATTTGGAGCTTTTATTGGATATCTAAGTGGAAATGTCATGTAGGTAGATTGAAGTTTCAAACTGATGTTTTCAAACTGATGTTCTCAAGAGAGGTTGAATGAGAGATACATGCTGTCAGTATGAAATGAAACTGAAATTTTAAATGAAATTCAAGTCTAAACAGAGGGTTCAGAGAGACAATACAACAAGTAGGCACTTGGCTTGCAGAAGGCAGACCTAGGTTCAATCCCCAGCACTGCATATGGTCCCTATGCATAGTCAGCAATATTCTTTGAACACAGCACCAGAAAGAAACACTGAGGACTGCCAAATGAGCACCCAAACCAAAAACAAATATTTTAAATTAACAGTAAGTATTTAAAAATATTGAGATGACTTTGCTAACACATTAATGCTAGTATGTTAACTATATAGTATGATATACATTCGTATGCTGTCTAGGAAAAATTTTACTTCCTCATGGACACAATTTTCTAGCAATGTCCTCAAAAGGGCAAAGATGTCCTCTAATATCTCTTTCATGGGGACCAAGTCCAATATTAGGAGCCTACCCTTATGACCTAATCACCTTCCAAAGTCCCCACCTCCTAATTCCATCATATAAGGTGTTAGTTCAAGAAATGAATTTGATGGGGACACAAACTTCCTGTATAAAGCAATAGCCTATGTATACTATACAATGTTGAATGGGGGAAAACATAGCTAGAAATCTAAAGACAATGTAATGTGTGGGACAGATGAAAAAAGAAGGATAGACCTGATCAAACTCAAAACCAGAATTCCAGATCACAAGTTCAAGGGAATTTCATATAGGAAGTAGAGTTCCAGAGTCATGAAATGATATAGGAAAGCTAACTGTGATAAAGCATGAAAAGAAATAGGATAATAAGAAAAACTTCTGTTGCCTTGAAGGAGCATTCCTGTCTTATGGCAATAGACACCTGACTTAGTTTCTGCAGGTCCCAGGAGTCTAGAAGAAACCTTTAGTTATAGAATTGATGCAAGAAAAATATAGAGGCCAACATATGAAAGAATAAATGTTAAGGCCACATAGTGTGCCAAGTTAAATTAGAAAATACAGTCTGATTCTTGCCTATATTTGTTCTTCAAAAAATATTCCAATTATCCTATCAAATTGTATCTAATATCAAATTGTATCCCAAATCTTAGAGTCTCTATTTTCAATGGCATTTTCTTTTTTTTTAAGTATTTTATTATACCACTGTGAGATATACAATTACAAAGATATACAATTAAAAAGTTCATATTTGGGTTTTGGTCATACAGTGTTCCAGCACCCATCCCTCCACCAGTGCCCATCTCCCACCACCAACTACCCGGTTCCCTCCCCTCTCCACAGCCCACCTCCATGGCAGGTTCTTTATTTCTTTCCCTTTCTCTCTCTTTCTCTTTTCCTTCCCTTCCAGACTATGGATTACAGAGCATACATTAAAGGGTTGTCATGTGTATCTTTTTGCCAGTAATTAATGCTCAGTTCTAGGTTGGTATTAGTACCCTCGACAATTGTTAGCACACTGTCCCATTTTCTGTCTTACTTAGCCTCTGACTCCCACACGTTTGTGATAATTTCCACCTTTGACAAGACCTCCTGATACAATGTCATGTTTCACTTGACCTTGGATATTGGTATCATAATATGTACATATATATATTTTATGTCATGCAAATAAATGCAGTCATTCTGTATCTGTCTCTCTCCTTCTGGCTAATTTCACCCAACATAATCTTCTCCATGTACATCCATTTATAGGCAAATTTTATGACTTCATTTTTCCTAACAGCTGCATAGTATTCCATTGTGTAGATGTACCAAAGCATCTTTATCCAGTCATCAATTCTAGGGCACTCTGGTTGTTTCCAGATTCTGGCTATTGTGAATAATCCTGCTATGAACATAAAAGTAGGGATGGTGTTTCTGCTGCATATTTTTGGCTTCCCAGAGTAGATTCCCAGGAGTGGTATGGCTGGGTCAAATGGGAGTTCAATTTCTAGTCTTTGGAGGAATGTCCATATTGTTTTCCAGAAAGGCTGTACCAGCCGGCATTCCCACCAACAACGGATGAGTGTCCTCAATGGCATTTTCAATCCACCAGTAACACGCACTTTAGAAAACTCATGATTTGTTTACATAGGCTAACACTGGTTTGCCCCTTTTCTACTCCCAAAATACTTTTTTACTTAATTAGAAATCCTGATAGATAACAGAGATGTCTCTACTAAAATGACACTGTGTGCTAAGATTTGACCTTTGTGTTTTCATGCTTAGGTCTAAACAGGGATAGATGGTGGGTGTGTGGAGGGCCCCAGGGAAGTGTGTACAGATTAATCCAGCAAGCCCCAACACTAGCCAGCCAACTGGCACCTCTGTTTATTTCCTAGGACTGTTTCCCCCACCCAAATAATGAGGTGTTTTAGGTCTCCAGTTAAGTTTTTAATATATACTAGAGCTGAGATCACAAATTATTAAATGTAGCATGACAGTTAATGATGACACTGTCCAAGAAAACACTTCTCACTAAAAAGTGTCCTTCAAAAGAAAGCTTTGATAGTTACAGTGCCAGAAGTCAAAGGACTTTTGTACTCAGTCATATGCAAATAAGAATGCATGTACAGCCAAGATCATGTCTGTTTAAAATGATATCTTTTCCTTCTATCTTCCACAAACAATGTGTTCTTCTCTTTTAGTAAGAGGAGTTTCAGAAAAGATGAAGACCTTTTGTGAGTTCTATTAAAACAATTATTTGCTGCAGGACTCCTCTAAGAGCCTCTGCATCTCCTCTGGATAGCCTACTGCAAATCAGTTCATAGATAAGAGGGTAGTCTAAATGTGGCAGTTTATCTGACCATGTATTCTGTACTAGCTGGTATAAATATTCTCACATGCTACCACAATCATCTTGGGACTAGCTAGATCTTACCAGCATATTTGCCTGGCCACGTTGGATCTCTAAGTAATTAGACCAGAGAGAAATGCTGTTTGCCTCCAAGCAAGCAAGCATGGCTCCCTGATAACTCAAAGGCAACTAAAATACAAGACTACCGTGAAGTAGACAAGACTTGTGAAGGCTTGGAGAAATATTTAACTGGCATTAGTATTAGTCTTTGGTACAGAGACATGCCATCTCAGAAACACCCTTCTTTCCCCTATAAAGGCATTTCCAGGCAGATCTTGGCTCAAAACATTAGCATATAATAGGGCCTAGGTGAGGTGCTGGGAGAAATTACCTAAGGGCATTTGACCCTTCCAAGTCCAATAGTGGGAGGTCTGAGTTGCAGGGGTATAAAACCAGCCTGCTTCCTCTCTCTGGCTCTCTTTTTGGGCTCTCTCTTTGTGAGCTCGCACCCTTCTTGGGAGTCTTGTCTTTGTCTAATCTTTACAGGGCCTTAACACGTGGTGGCCGCCATTTTGGCTTACACGTGGCTGGGGTTCTAGCCAGGAATCCTAAGCACAGCGTTTTTCCTATTGTTGATTTGTATGCCTGAACCTGTGATAAGTAAAGCCTTTTAAAACTGCATCGGATTCCTGAGTCTTCATCCATTCCCCGCTGGCTTCGGAGGTAGAAGGGAACTCACTTCCCAGCACTGTCAGTGACCCCTGTGGTGTCCCCGACAATTATTAACTATTACTATTACTAAACTATTACCCTCTATTTCCTTACATTTTTATTTTTATGCTATGATTATATTTTTTTTTAGAATTTCAGAATACATTACCTATAAGAAATGTACAAAAAATTATTCAAAATCCCAAGACCAGGAAAACATACTCTTCATATTGGATATAAATGTCGATTCAAAAAAATTTTAAATGATAAATAAACCAAAAGAATGCTTACTTAAAATCACTTAATAGTCTTAACACTATTGTATTGTTTGGGTATGCCATATATTACCAATCCTCCCAAAACACTGCATATTTAAATTGAATAGTTTGTCACTAATTTAAATAACATTGAAAACAGATTTTATTAAAACATGTGTACAATATTTTGTACAATATTTTTAGTGTACCACATATAAGATTACACAATAAATAGTATTGTAAACACTTCACTGATAACACAAAATTTCTAAATTCTCTACTAAATTTGTTCACACTTCAAACTCAGTATAGGTGGCCCTTACATGTGCTCCACATTTTATGCTATAATTACTTCCCTTTCTATTTTGCCAGCTGTGTTGAAAATCATGATGATAGAGCCTAAAGTTCCTGTGAAAGATACCAATTCTTACCTAAAGAGCCTATTCCTGGTTCCCTTTCCTAAGAAGAGGAAGTGATCAAGAACTCATGTCCATTACAAAGGATCTTTTACCATATTAATTCATTCACTGGGGGAAGAGGGCATGTGGGAAAGAGGAGCAGGGGTGGAGCTGAATTAGGAAATCTCAGAATGAATTTAGAAAGTATATACAACTTTTCCTTCTCTAGTAGGAAGCTGCATTCATAAGAGTACTATGATAGTCTATCAAATTTTAGTAGTCAATACTAATTTTTTGACTTGAAGCATTTATTTGATTTTTGTAATAATTTAAATCTGGGGAGGTAGGCACTGTTTCCCATTTCATGAACACAAACAAAGAATAGACAGAATAGGGATTCAGTGAGACCAAGTGCATTTAAAAGGGTGGGGTACATTTCCTATAAGTGTTACTGATAAAGTGTGAAGAGAGTTAAGGCATCCCCGCCAATCACTAATTTCTTTCAGTTTCCATAGAAGGATTTCATGGTCAGCTGAAATGATTAAAGCAAAGATTTATCTAAAAATAGAAAAATAGATGAAGCATGTAAGGGAAGCTAGCAACCTTCTGGGACAGACAGTTCTCAAGGAAAAGAGTAAGCAATAAAACCCTCCAGCAAATGCAGGAGTATGGCTAAAAGGGGAAGACCAGCCCTGTCTTTGTTTCACCTCTTTTAATGGTCCGAGACTCCTTTCTTCCTATTCCTTTCCACTATTCACCCAAGGTACCTAAGATTCTGGTCATATTTGATCATTTTTTCAAGTGTTGCCATTATATATAAACTGTCATGATACGAGAGGTTGTGCATTAAATATATTAAAGTATTTTAGTGATTGTGTAAATGCTAGAGGCTCTCTGTGATAAGTCAAGACTGACCTCCTTCTGTTACCCCTGGTTGGAACAAACAGAAATATTTTTCAGAGTGTCATAAACTGCAAAAAAAAGTTCTTTATTATCATAAATTAGTTACCTGGTTCTCAGGTAACCTCACTGCTGGGCAATCTAGTGACAATTGGATTGGCACCATAGACCTCAATCCAATGGTTGTCTGTCACAGAGAATGAGACAAACAGACATACAAACAGACAAACAGTCACACATGGACTATCAAAGCTTTAGGGTCACCTGGGTAATCATTGGTGGTCTCACAGGTTGCCCATTTATTTGCTACAATCTCACTCTCCTTTTGGGCTCACAGGGGGTGAGCTGACAGAGATCTTAAGGACAGCTAGCAATAGACACATGAAAAAGCAGAGGCAAGAGTGTTTCACATAGCCAATCAGCAGGTATCTAAGACCCCAAACTGTACACTATTCTTTTGTGAATATCCTTGAGGGTTTTTTAGGGGACTTGATTTCTCACATTTGTTTATTCTTGACCTCACATTAAGCATTTGCTATCTACCTTCCCAACACTTCAGTAGAAGAACTTCTCCAGCTCCAAAGGCAGCATCTTCATGGGAATATGGCAAAGAGTTAGTCAAGAATACAAGTGTACTGACAGAGCAAGAAACCACGGCAAAACTATGCTGAACTAGAAAAGCACCAGGCCACTGAACCCAAAGGAATATGCCTTCACTGGCCTTCATGTTGGCATAGGGACTGTCAGTTTGATTTGTACATGTATTGGCTCTTCCTCCTGGAACTTGATGCGCATTCCTCACTCAAATGAAGCTGGAGCTGGGATTTCTAGAATGCTTATGCTTTCTTGTTCAGCTTTTTTCGGAGTCCTTCCTGATCAATTTTCAGCTGCAGTTGTTAATTCTTGGTTCAGAGTCAGAACATCATGTTACAAGTAACCCAGGGACACCAGCAGTAGCAATAGCGGCAGCTGTGCCAAGCACAGCCTGAAGCATTGAGACAGGTGACCCTTTTCAGCTATTGGCTTCATGTCCTATCAATTCCAGCACTACTGGATGGATGTTCAGGTCTGGGAACCCTGGTGGATTATGTAGGTGGGAAGTAACAAGAGAATTCTGTCTTGGGGCTGGAGCAACAGTATAAAGGGCATTTGCCTTGCTCAGAGCTGGCCCAAATCCAATTATGAGATTTTGTGCCATCTTTTTCTCCCTCCTCACTCCCCAGCTCCTTTCTCTCCCTCTTCTCTCATTCACTCTTACCTCACTCTCATCACAGAGAACTTAAACACTGGCCAAAAAACATACTTATTCAGGTCTCTAAAGCCAATGTAGGTATTACTCAAGTCGCTTGAGAGTTTGTCCACCATTGCCCACACACACTCCCATCCCAAATTCAAACAGTGACTACAACCTTGTATCCCACAATTTTAACACACTCTTCCGCAGACAGGCATCTGCACCCACATGAACCCTGCTCCAGGATAGCAGGGCAGAGCCCTTCAAAGATCTCCCTCATCCATCATCAACAAAGGAAAGGCAGTGCATCAGGATGACTTGCCTAAAGTCACACAGGGCAATGACTAAGCATTGCACAATACAGATGTGCAATAAATGACAAACTTACCCAAAGGCCACACAACTATAAATATTTGCTTTCCCTTGCATCTATAGTCAGCTGGGCAGTTAGGTCTCAGCTGAACAGCTCTGCTTCTCTAAGTTGGGTTTTGTCTTCACTCTTGTGTTAGCTATGCTAGTGACCCCAGTTGTGCTTGTATAGCTGGGAGAGCTGTAAAAGCTGAGATGTCAGAGGGGCTGCAGTTTAGAAGTTGTGAATATCTTAGCTCTCACTCAGTTGTCCATATTTAAGAATTTGGGTGATTCACTTTGTCTTAGAGAAAACAATTTAGAAAGTCATTTTTGCTACCAATTTATGCTTATTTCTGCCATGTGAGATAAGCATGCAACGCAGTGTGGACCAAGCTTGTAAGAAATGAATCATACAGAATATCTCTGTCAGACGGAGCGAGACCAGCAGAACCAGTAGATTAGTACTGTGCAATATACAAATACATACAAGTTCAATCCAGGTCAGAAACTAAATCTTTTTTGCCTGCTTTCAACATTCCCACACTGCACTCATACTATCCCTAGGAATATTCCTCGATGAGCAAACTAATTAAGGAATTTATTAATCAGCATGGATAATTTAAGGCCAAGTTCCAAAATAGTGATTTATTATTCTAGTTTGCAATGATTCCTCTATGATTTAAGCCCTATACAAGTGGCCATGTATTTCATGATTTTCTGTTCTTGATCCTAGAACAGTGGCAGCAATTCAATAAATATTTGGGTTTAGAGTATAGGTTTCCAGTTGTCACAAGTGAAAGTCTCTCAAAACATATTTGCTTTAATTCTTCATTTTCAAAATAGAGTAATATTAATCTCTTCCTCTTGTAAACAGGAACAGAGAACATGATGAATGACCTGCGTAAGCAGCACACTCCAAGCTCCTTCTGAATTACCAAAGGCATAACTGGTATGGAATGCAATTTCACACCAAAATGAGTACAGAACAATGAGACGAAACTGAAAAATGCCAGGATGAGCTGACAAAATGTACTTTTTGGTCTTGTAATTTATCTCTACAAAACTCTCAGCACATTAACATGAATTTAGAGGCTCAAAATCAAATCCAAACTGTGATACATCATTTACTACCACTACACCATAGATGGCAGATGTGCTTATTCCAATGTTTATTCACAAAGATGTTCTTCGCATCCATTTATGAAAAGAAAATATTTTAAAAAATATATTTGAGGTACTTTTATACTTCTCCAATTACTGATTTATGTCTTTATATGTATCTAATAAAAGATGACATTATTATGGCATATGCATGATTATAAAACTGACATTTTGTTACCATATTCATTTTTAGAGAGTAGCAACTCCTTAACAATTGAACTTAATGTGATGTAGATAATGTAGAATTGTATTGAAATGTTGACAATATAGAACACATGAAAGTCTTTTTTTTTCTAAATTATGTATATCCCTTTACCTACTTTCATTACTTAGTTTTAGTCTAGTGTTACATTTCAATTATTGGCAAATGAGTGCCTTTTTTACTCCTTTTTTCCTCAGCTATAATAGACTTTATTGTAAAACTGAATTTACAATAAATTGAACACAAAGAGCCTCAAACCATTCCTTTAGGTCATGGGAATGGTCTATAATTGTTACTGGTTTTTGGCATATCAAATACAACATGGGTAGCTTTTCAGGCTTTGCCGTGTAGGTGGTACACTCTCAGTAGTAGGCTCTCATCTTGTGCATTTACTGATGAACCGCAATGGGGAGAGATCAGTTTTTCTCTTGAGTGAAGCTCTGCCACACTGTGGAGTCCAGATGCTGAAAATGACTGCCCTCATGGTACGGAGGTCCATGTGCATCTCCCAGATACAGATGAAAAAGTAAAGCAGCCAAACAATGTAAAATTATATATCATTGATGAACTAAATAAGAATGCTATTATTCCTTGTAATAATAGCATAAAGACTCTTGTAATAGGCACTGGAGCTATATATAGCACAGCAGGTAGGGCTTTTACCTTGCACACAGCCAACCCAGGTTCAATCCCCGTCATCCCACATGATTCCCTGAACATCGCCAGGTGTGATCCAAAAAAGAAAAAAAATGACTCTTGTAATAAATCTCACTATTAAAATGAACAGAATTTACAAAAAATACAGTTTTACAATAAAGTCTATTATAACTGAGGGGAAAAGGAGTTAAATATTCACTTAGTACTGAAAACGTTTTACAATTACATTTGCTGGATGTTTTATGATCCTTGGATCCTCCCTTGCCTGTCACCTCTCTCTTTAGCTAATGAATCCTTTGAAGTTTAATTAGCATAAATATATTGATATTTAACTCTACAATATAAAACCTATTCTCAAACCCAAGACTCCAAAATTTTCTGTTTTCCAGGTGAATTTAAATTTTTTATTCTTTATATTAAAACTAGTATCACAGTACAAGTTGTCCAGCTGTGCATCTTTATTTTTTAATCTGAAAAAGAGAATTTTCCTTTATAAAATGAGGTACAAGTACTTAGTTTTATTAAGTTTAATAAACAGATCTCAAATCCAAGTGTTCTAATCTTGAACTATTGTACCATACTATCTTTTTCCCTTTTAAATATTAAATAAATTTTAAATTCTAATGTAGTTTTTCTTCACTTGATCACTTGATCACTTGACATCCCGTTATTCATCAATTCGCTCGAGCGGGCGCCAGTAACATTTCATTTGACCCTATCATGTGCCAGTGTAGCCCAATGGCATCTTCATATAATAGATTTACCACTATTTTTAAAAACAGTCACATGATGTACGAGAACACAAAGGAAGAAACTTCCTACAAGCATAATGGCAAAGTTATGACAACCTAATTTTAAAATAGTAGTGTGACTTTCATAATATTTGGACCTTAGCTTTTCTGTGCTCATACAAATTTACATGATATTTGGGTATCAAAACAACTATTGGAAATATTCTGAATATTATCCATACCAACTCCCATTATACAGCAGTGAAGGTACAAGATCTTAGTAATTTTGATCTGTTACAAATCATGCTCACTATATGCTGAGGAAGTATAACAATTGAAAGAATAAAATTTATACAGTGGGATAAATCATTCTCTTCTGTAATTTAGTAGTCATTACATTTCATAAAGTGAATAGTTAAAAATTAAATTCACAACTCTGACCTTTAACCCAGCTTCTTGCACTGCAGACCAGACCTGTACCCAGTCTGAAAACCTGTGCACCCACACAAAGGGAGCCTGGGTAACTGATGCTGCAGCCCTGCACTGTCCTCATTAAAAGCGGGGACCCGGCGACCTGATCATGCAGCTCTGCACTGCCAAACCTCTCAGCCTGAAAGCCTGTGCACCAACAGAAAGGGATGCCTGTGGGACATGTACCCCTGCACTTCTATACCCTGAGCCTATGCCAGGCACTGACCCCAGTTTGTGTCACTCTAAGCAGGTGCATACACTGTGGATGATAGTAAGTCTACACAAAGAAATCATTTCATATATATCTTACATTAGGGTAGGTGGGTAGGGTCATTCCTATTTCACAGACTCTACACTGACATAAATGTCAGTTAATTCAAGCAAGTAACTTGAACTGACATTGGGGGAACATACTCAAACAACATTGCCCACTGAACGGCAGACATAGTATTAGCAGCCACCTAGTATTACCAACCTAACAGATCTGTTCTCAAATAAATGAGAATCTAGTTCTACATCATTAAAACTTGAAGAACAATGAGGAAACTAAGGAACTCAGCTGCAGCACAGATAGGGATGAAAATCCAGGAAAGCTCCCAAGCCCACCAGAATGTTTGACCTTGGTCAGTGAGAATATAAAATCATCACTGACTGCACCAATAACAGAAATTCAACAAGTACTTGACAGTGAAATTAAACAATCGCTAGACTAGATATTCAACCAACTCAAAGAAATTTTTCAGGAGAAGAGAGATTCCACACAAATGGAAATGAAGGGTTGCTATGCACTAGCAAGCCATAATAACAGAATCTCACAGAAATAAAACTGTTTGGGTGAACTTAAAGACAAAATATAGGCCAACATTGATAAAGAGGTCAAAAAGGAAAAGAGAGATAAAAGAATTGAAGAACATGTAAGGTACTTAATGAACAAAGACCAGGAAAATAATCTTTAAATTATAAGAATAACAGAAAATGAGAGAAAAAGCAAAGGGGAAGAAAAGTGGTGGGAGAAAGAACAGCTGAAAACTTCCCCACCCTCTGTAGGGAAGCAGCTGAGTGGATTCAAGAGGCCAAAAGAGCATCAAGCATAGGAGAGCAAGACACTTAATCAAACTAGCAAAAACTGAAGAGAGAGACAAACTGCTTAAAGCAGCAAGAGAGAAGACAAACTTTAAATGTAAGGGAAATAACATAAGAATCACAATGGATCTCCCAAACGGTATAGGCAAGAAATGTGTGTAATGACATACTCAAAACACTGAATGAAAGAAACTTTCAGTCTATAGTCTACTACCCAGCACAGCCCTCATTTAGATAGGAGGGCGGGATAAAAACATTTTCAGACAAACAAGAACTGGCAACATTTGTGCAATCAAAGGAAGCATAAGTGAACTATGAAAGGCCACTTATATAAACCAAATGACCAATGATAGAAGTCACAAATATACACAGTAAAATGGCAACACAGCTTTTATATCAATAATATCCTTAAATGTCAACTGACATTTGAGTCAAATGACTCAACTCTCCCATCTAAGGGCACAGAGTGTCAGGTTGGATAAGGAAACAAAAATCCATTCATTTGCTGTTTACAAGAAACACATGCAAAAACACAGTATAGACATAAGCTTAGAATAAAAGGATAGAAAACAAGTATACAAGTCAATGGAAAACAAAACAAGCTGGGACAACCATACTTATCACTGTCACTGTATCACTGTCTTCCCGTTTATCATGGATTTTTTTTCGAGAGTGGGCACCACTAACATCTCCATACATCCTGTCTCATGTTAGTAGAGCCCAAAGGGACCTGCTTGCTCCAGGAATATAAAGAGTCTCAAACCATTCCATCATGTCATGGGAATGAGGTATATAATTATTACTGGTATTTGGCATATCAAATACAACACAGGTAGCTTGCCAGGCTCTGCCGTGCTGGTGGCATACTCTTGTAGTCACCTCTGATCTCCAGCATTTATTGATGAACTGTGCTGCTGCAAGGGGCTGCGTGAGCCGGGCTGTGATCAGCTCTTCTGCTGGGTAGAGTTCTGACGAGAGGGGAGTTCAGATGTGGAAATGGCAGCCCTCATGGAGTGGTGGGGGTCTTTTGGAACTTGTGAGGCTCTGCTAGGGTGACGGGCCAGGGCTAGAACCCGCCATCCCTCCCGGGTGCCTCATGAGCAGCTAGGCACAGGGAGAGCCGGTAGCAGCTCTGTCCTATGTCTGTGAGTCTGTGGATCAGCATACCTGTACTGGATTTGAGAAAGACAGCTGCAGGGTGGGTCTCCATGATCCAGGCTGTGATAGGCTCTTCTGCTGGGTGGAGTTCTGGGCCAGATTTGAAAAAAAGACTGCTACAGGGTGGGTCTGGGGTGATCCGGGCTGTTATAGACTCTTCTGCTGGAGTTCTGATGAGGGGGAAGTCCGGATGTGGAAAATGGCGGCCCTCATGGAGTCATGGGGGTCGTTTGGCACTTGTGAGGCTCTGCTGGGGTGGTGGGGCAGGGCAAGAACCCGCCGTCCCTCCTGGGTGCCTCGTGAGCAGCTGGGCACAGGGAGAGCCGGTAGCAGCTCTGTCCCATGTCTGTGAGTCTCTGGACCAGCATACCTGGGCCAGATTTAAGAAAGACTGCTGCAGGTGGGTCTCAATGATCTGGGCTGTGATAGGCTCATCGCTGGGTGGAGTTCTGACGAGAGGGAAGTCGGATGTGGAAAATGGCGGCCCTCATGGAGTGGTGGGGGGTCGTCTGGCACTTTATGAGGCTCTGCTGGGGTGTTGGGCCAGGACTAGAACCCGCCGTCCCTCCTGAGTGCCTCATGAGCGACTGGGCACAGGGAGAGTCGGTAGCAGCTCTGCCCCATGTCTGTGAGTATAACCATACTTATATCAGACCAAATTGCATTCAATCTAAAGAAAGAAATTGGAAACAGAGATGGACACTACTTATTGATCAAGGGAACAATGGACCAAGAAATACTAATTCTAATCAACATATACACACCAAATATTGGTGTGTCAGATACTGAACAAATTCTTACCAACCACATTAAAGGGAAAAGAGTATAATAGACAACAGAAGTATAAAGTATCATAACATATTGCTTCAAACAACTTTATGCCACAAAATTGATAAATCTTTTTTTTGGTGATACACCCAGTGATGTTCAGGACTTAATCCTGGAAAAAGATTACTTCACGCAGGGCTCAGGGGACTATATGGAATATCAGGGATCAAACATTGGTCAACCATGTGCAAGGCAGTGTCTTACTCACTCACGGTACCATCACTCTAACCCCCAAATTTGCTATTTTATGATACCGAATTCAGCTTTACCCTCTTTGGCCAGTGTAAGTTTTATTACTTCCTGGGTTCTTCTCTTGGTTTCCCCAGACTTACATAATTCGTTAATTTCTTATTCTACATCTTTCTTGGTTAGAGGCACAGGTCTCATTTCCCATGTCAGTAACACCAAGACTGTTTCTGCATTTCCTCATCTCTCTTTCTCTCTGAACTGGTGAGGTGTTTTTTTCTGAGATGCAAGCACCACAGTGAAGGAGGAGTATGGTTTCCCAGGTGGTTCATTAGATGAAGTGAGATGTGACAGCTTCAAAATGGAATCTGCCACTTACCTCTCTGCCTCAGGGAAATGACTAGGGAAACTCAGTGACAAGCACCTTTATGTCACCAGATCATACATTTCACCAGTCCCCACAAAGTGTTCATCAAACCTCACCTGGATTCCACTTGTTATGTGGGAAATGATCCCTGTCACCCAATTTCTCATGGAGCTGTGAAACTCAGGTTATAGTGAAGAACCACCCTGTGCAGGAAAGGCTATCCTAAATCTCATCTATCTTTCCACGCCTGACACCTTTGCTCACAGAAAATAATTTTAAGAGATAAATTGTGAAGTAAGTTTATATGGAAATTAGGATGTGGGAGAGAGAGACTCAAGAGAGATCTCAACTTCTTCAGAATGGAAAGCCAAGAGTAAAATACAGGTATTTTCAATATCTGTCTTGTCCCAAATTCTGTAACAGGTAGGAGTTACTGGGGTTTCTCGTGGGGAAATCACTGGACTTCTGGCCCATTCTTGAGATCCTACCCCCATTTCCGACCTGCATTGCCGGGGCCTCTCCTCCACGGTGTCCTCTCTTCTCTTCTCTGTCAGTTTCAGTGCTCTGGGCCTGCACTTCTGAATCTCACTGATTTCCCTGGGTCAAGAAACAGGTCTTTTATTACATAGGCCTTCATGACTTCGTGCTGGCTTAGGTTTCAGAAAATTGCTTTACTTGGTCTACATGACCAGGGCCCTCTAGCTCTCTGACTGCAACAATCTCATATTAGTTGATATTTTTCCCTGCCACTTTTATCAGGGGTCTGCTATATAATACTGCTAAAGATAGTTTCATAATAGCCCATTCTAACACCACATCCACCACCAAGGTTGGTTTGTCTTCACCAAAGTCCCAAAGTCATTTCCTATCCTCCATGACCTGCTAAGGTATGTTCAGCTCCGTTCTGTAATTCAGCTCTCCAGTTCTGATTCATTTGGCCTTTATAGTTCCCTTATTTTAAGAACTATTTCCTTTGTGTTCTGTGCAAGCCAATAAAAATACTTTGTTGAGACTAAAATGAGTTGTCTTATAAGTACGATGTCAAAAGGGGCAAGAGGGAAATATCAGGACTGAAATATTCTTTGGGGAATATGCAAACTATTAGGCTGCTATATTTGTGAAGTGGCTTGCTACAGCTCTGAAATAGTAGTTGTTGTTTTGCTGTATTGATGTTTGCATCATCATAGTCTCCAATATGCCATGCAATTACATGACACAAAATACGTGAATATGTGAAGTTCAAAGCAATCAGCCATGTAAAAAGAGAGCAAAACAGAAAGAAATAAAGAAGGAAAGTACCTGCTATAGAGGCAGGCTGATGGTCATGGGTGGTAGAAGGGAAATATACACTGGTGAAGGAATGAGTGTGGAATGTTGTATGACTGAAACCCAATCATGAAAAACTTTGTAACTGTATCTCACAGTGATCAATAAAAAAATTTAAGATAAGAACAATTGTCTATAAACAACAGATAGTTGGATTTGGTTTCCTGATGAATTCAAATATTTAGAATTACATCAGAAAACAAGAAAAGGCTCAAATAAATAATCTATATACACATATAAAGGAACCAAAAAAAGAATATCAAACTAAATCCAAAATCGGTGCAGGTAATAAAATAACAAAAGATAGAAAGAAAATAAAATAGACATCAGAAAGGTAATACAAAATATCAATTGGGGCGAAGCGATAACACAGTGCGTAGGGGGTTTGCCTTGCAAGTGACCAACCTGGGCTTGATCCCTGACATCCCATGTGGTCCCCCGAGCACTGCCAGAAGTAATTCCTGAGCCAAGAGCCAGGAGTAACCCCTGAGCATCACCGGGTTTGACCCAAAAAATCAATTAAACAAAATGCTTGTTCTTGTTAAAGAAAATCCCTCATCTATTTTTTCAATGTGAATCTTGAATATGTACATTTAACATATTATGTTATATATTTAACATGTTAGTTTACATATATGTGTGTGTTTGGGGATGACACTGAAGGTGTTCAGGGAAAACTGACTAGGAGCTCAGGGATCAGTACTGTGGAGTTCAGTGACAAAAAGATGCTGAACAAATCCTTTACTAACCACATTGAGGAAAACAAAAAGCACAACAAGCCTCAGAAGTACAAAGGATCATAACATACTACTTCAAACAACTTTATACCACAAAATTGATGAACCTGGAATAAATGAGCAAGTTATTATAATCTTACAATTTCCTAAGATGGAATACAGAGAAAACAGAACTTGAACAAGTCAAACATAAGTAAGAAAATGGATCTTTTCAAAATTTTCCCCAAAACAAACAAAAAATGGGAAGAGGAGCTGAACAGTTACTTGAAGAAGGCACACAGATGGCCATAAGCATATGAAAGTGTCATACTCATTTACTCTCAGGAGCACTGTCTGTATCACTGTCTTCCCATTCATCATCGATTTGCTCGAGAGGGCACCAGTAACATCTCCATATGTCCTGTCTCATGCTCGTAGAGCCCAAGGGCACCTGCTTGCTCCAGGAACATAAAGAGCCTCAAATCATTCCATCAGGTCATGGGAATGATGTTGTATAATTTTTATTGGTATTTGGCATATCAAATACGCCATGGGTAGCTTGCCAGGCTCTGCCGTGCGGGTAGCATACTCTTGCAGTCATCTCCAGATCCAGCATTTATTGATGAACCACGCAGCCACTTGTAGCCAAGAGAGCTGGGCTGTGATAGGCTGGTCTTCTGGGTGGAGTTCTGATGAGAGGGAAGTCGGATGTGGAAAACGGAGGCCCTCATGAAGCGGGGGATCCTCTGGCATGTTGCCAGGATCTGCTGGGGTGGCGGGCCAGGGCTAGAACCCGCCATCTCTTCCAGGCACCTCGTGAGTGGCTGGGCACAGGGAGAGACAGTAGCAGCTCTACCCCATGTCTGTGAGTCTCTCAGGAGATGCAAATAAAAAATGACAACAAGATTTCATCTCACAAGTGAGAATGGTCTGTCTCCAAAAGACTAGAAACCACCAGTGTTGGATGAACTGTGATGAAAGGGATCCTACAATGAAGAAAAAGAATCACAATCGGTGGAAATGTTATCTTGCTTAGCCTTTCCAGAAAGCAGTACATATATCTCAAAAAATTAAATATAGCTTTCAGTCTATGGCCATACCACCCTGAACGTGCCCGATCTCGTCTGATCTCAGAAATATAGCTTTCATATGACATATATTGCATGATTCAGTTTACAATAAAGGCAAGAGGAGGCCCACCTCCCTGCTTCGAAATCCTGCTGACACTACCCGAGACAAGTAGAAGAGCCACCGGTGCACCGTGGAAGCCTAGAGCATTGGCCAGGGGAAGTGCAACCCTTAGTATACATCTTGGTGACAATGCAAACATTAAAGAATCTTTAATGGCAAAAGAGAAGGATTTAGTAGGAACAGCACTTGAATATAGTTATTCAGTTCTAAGAGATGGGCAAGCGCCATTCCAAAGGGACAGTTAATGGCCCTGCTTGCTCTCAGCTGATAAAAAGGTAGTTGGTGGGGCAGGAGCGATAGCCCAGTGGGTAGGGTGTTTGCCTTGCACGTGGCCGGCCTATGCCTGCCCGGGTTCGATCCTCGGCATCCCATATGGTCCCTTGAGCACCGCCCGGAGTAATTCCTGAGTGCAGAGCCAGGAGTAACCCCTGAGCATCACCAGGTGTGACCCAAAAAGCAAAATAAATAAATAAATAATAGATAGATAGATAGATAGATAGATAGATAGATAGGTAGGTAGGTAGGTAGGTAGGTAGATAGATAGATAGATAGATAGATAGATGGATGGATGGATGGATGGATGGATGGATGGATGGATAGATAGATAGATAGATAGATAGATAGATAGATAGATAGATAGATAGATAGATAGATAGATAGATAGATAGATAGATAGATAGATAGATAGATAGATAGATAGATAGATAGATAGATAGATAGATAGATAGATAGATAGATAGATAGATAGATAGATAGATAGATAGATAGATAGATAGATAGATAGATAGATAGATCACTGTATCACTGTCTTCCCATTCATCATCGATTTGCTTGAGCGGCACCAGTAACATCTCAATATGTCCTGTCTCATGCAAGTAGAGCCCAAGGGCGCCTGCTTGCTCCAGGAACATAAAGAGCCTCAAATCATTCCATCAGGTCATGGGAATGAGGTATATAACTGTTACTGGTATTTGGCATATCAAATACAACACGGGTAGCTTGCCAGGCTCTGCCGTGCGGGTAGCATACTCTTGTATTTATTTAAGATAAATGGATGAATGAATGAATGAATGAATGAATGAATGAATGAATGAATGAATGAATGAATGAATGAATGAATGAAAAGAGTTGGATTCGTATCCCCAGTGAGAAGCAGTGGTGCTGGGAGACACACAAGCAACCACAGTAACTGATCCTGGAGAAGCAATAGGGGACTCCAGGGAGAGTTCCCTTTCTCTGTGAAGGGTAGAGTGCCCTGGAATGGGTTCACTCCCGTGCTTAGAAATTAAATATCATTTAAAAAATAACTTAAAGCAATTTTTTTTAAAAAATAACTTGAAACAATTTTTTAAAAAGAAAAACAAAGGACTACAGACCAGGCAATTTATAAAGTAGAGACATTTAATGACTCAGTTCTGAAAACAAGAAGTCTGGAATCAGGCAAGACCATGTTTTCTCACACACTTAGGCTTATTTCAAACCATTCTCCTTTGCTGTTTGGGACAATCTTTTTCCTGAGTAGTTTCCCACTGTCTTCCATTTTTTGTAACTCTATTCACATTGGATAGGGCCGTGTGAATGACCTCAACCTAATTAGATTCATATCCAAGTGTCTGCATTTGTCTGCAATTTTGCATTTGAACTAGTTTGGTTGGGACTACATTTAACTTTACACATAGACATATACAGAAGAAGTGAATCATTTTATTTTTTTATTTATTTATTTATTTAAGTATTTTATTATACCACCGTGAGATATACAAATAAAAAAGATATACAATTAAAAAGTTCATATTTGGGTTTTGGTCATACAGTGTTCCAGCACCTGTCCCTCCACCAGTGCCCATCTCCCACCACCAACGTCCCCGGTTCCCTCCCCCTTCCCCAGCCCACCTCCATGGCAGGTTCTTTATAAATATATATGTACATATTATGATGCCAATATCCAAGGTCAAGTGAAACATATATCAGGAGGTCTTGTCAAAGGTGGAAAGTATTTATTTTTATTTTAATATACCACCATGAGATATACAATTACAAAACTGTTTATGATTAGGTTTCAGGTCACACAGTGTTCCAGCATCCATCCCTCCACCAGTGCACTCTTCCCACCACCACTGTCCCCAGATTCCCTCCCTCCCCCAGCTTGCCTCTACAACAAGCATCTCCCTCTCCACCTCCTCCTCCTCCTCCTCCTCTTCTTCTTCTTCTTCTTCTGCTTCTGCTTCTGCTTCTTCTGCTTCTTCTGCTTCTTCTGCTTCTGCTTCTTCTGCTTCTGCCTCTGCTTCTTCTGCTTCTTCTGCTTCTTCTTCTTCTCCTCCTCCTCCTCCTTCTCCTTCTCCTACTCCTTCTCCTTCTTCTCCTCCTCCTCCTCTGCCTCCTCCTCCTCCTCCTTCTCCTCCTTCTCCTTCTCCTCTTTCTGCTGCTTCTGCTTCTTCTGCTTCTTCTCTCTCCCTCTCTCTGAGACACTTCAGATATATCCTAAATCAAATTCAAGGAACCCCTGAGTTCCTATCAATTCTAGTTTATATTGGGGTTAGCATACTTAGTGGTTTTCAGGGGCTACTCCTAGCAGTGTATGGAATACCAGAACAGAGTCAGCCTCATACAAACCTCTGTTCTATTTTTCCAGGCCCGATGGTTTTAAGTCTTTGTTCAATGTGTCTTCTCTCCAACACCTCTCAGTCATTCTGGTGCTAAGTCATGCATCACATGTCTCTGAACTACAAAATCTCAAGGGATGGGGCTTCCACAAAGAATTGATGTGGATTCTCTCTTTCAGACTCGGATGAGCTACAGAAATCCATGCATTTTGTTATAAAACATGAAGTCCCCTTTTACTAGGCTGGAGACTCCCCAGGGGAATTTCTTTTTACAGGCCATCCTCTTAGGCTACACTGCAAACTTCCAGTTTCTGAAATAAAGGACTGCACACTAGCCTAATTGATCACGTCTTGATAAGAATGTTGCTTAGGATTATGCAGAAAAAGGTATTAAGAGCACGTATATAGAAAAGAAGCTAAACTCTATTTGCAGATGGCATGATACAATATCTAGAAGATCCTAAAGACTCTACAACAAAGCTCCAAGAACCAATAGATTTGTATAGTAAAGTGGCACATTGCAAAATTAACCTGCAAAGAACATGGTTTTACTATATGAAAATAATGAAATAGAAGAGAGAGATACTTAAAAAAATTATCACATTCACAGTTGTGCCTCATAAAATCAAGTACCTAGAATCAGCTTACCTAAAGAGGTGAAAGACCAAAACAAAGAAAACTACACAGCACTACTGAAAGAAATAAAAGAAATATGAGGAAATGGAAACACATCCCATGTTTATTGATTGGGAGGATTAACATCCTCAAAATGGAAATAGTCCCCAAAGCCCTATGCATTTTAATGTAGTCCCCATAAGTATACCCATAAAATTTTTCAAAGAAATAGATCAAACACTCCTAAAATTCAGATAGAAACTCCTATCACCACTCCCTAATATCTAAAGTAATCCTTGGGAAAAAGAAGACAGGAGGCACCACATTTCCCAGCTTCAAAGTGTACTATAAAGTACTAGTAATTAAAACATCGTAGTACTGTAGTTAGGACAGACCTTCAGATCAATAGACTAGAATTAAAAATCCAGATACAGACCCTTAAGCATATGGTCAGTTTGTTTTCAGTAAAATTGCAAAAGAGATCATTTGGAGCAATGAAAGCCTCTTCAATTAGGAAAAATGGTCAGACACCCACAAAAAAAACAAAGTAAAATTGAACTTATATCTCTTTCCAACACCATGCACAAATATCAAATCAAAATGGATTAAAGACCTTGACATCATATCTAAATTCATAAGGCGAACTGAGGAAAATATAGGCAGAACTCTCATAACATTGAAGCTAGAGATCTTTAAGAATGAAATGTCACTGAGCAAGCCAGTGGAAGACAAAGTATGCAAATGAGTCTACATTAAACTAAGAAGCTTCTACAACTTAAAGGAAACTATTATTAGAATACAAAGCATGCTGGGATAAATTATTTATCCAGTAAAAATGTTAATATCTGAGATATTATATTATCTGAGTTAATATCTGAGATGAGCTGCACCGCCCGGCCCCACGTGGAAGCAACCCATGGAGGTGACCTCCAACTGGCAATAAGGGGCTCGGCCAGCCCCTGGCCAAGTCCAACATTGCTCCAAGGGTTCACTCACACGTGTGGGGAGGGGGCCATGCTGGCCGGACTTGGAGCGGGATTTGGGCTCCTCTGCCCTTTCCTCCACCTCTATGCCAACTACTCCGGAAGACAGTCACGCTAGACCCACAACTCCATCAGCGTGTGGCTGGTTCACGGCCACACAACAGTCTTAGATAATACTAGATGTTAGGAACAGGTCCTTCTCAGAATCGTTCACATTTATACACTGTATACAGTTCTAGACGGGTTCTAATCGAAATCCATCATCCCAGTAAGCCTAGCAACAAGCCAGAGCAACCCCCCATCATGAGGTCAGTCATTCTCAACATCCAGACTCCACAGTTCCTCATAGCTCCATACAAGAGAAAACCTGATCTTTCCGCTTTAAGTTTCATCAGCAAATGCTCAAGATGAAAGCCTTCTACTGAGAGTATACCACCTACATGGCAGAGTGTGGCAAGCTACCCATGTTTTATTTGTTATGCCAAAAACTAGTAACAATTATGGACTTCGTTCCCATGACCTGAAGGAATGGTTTGAGGCTCTTCCTGTCCCTGAAGCAAGCAGATGCTCTTGGGCTACACTTGCTTGAGACAGGACATGTGGAGATGTTACTGGTACCTGCTCGAACAAATCAATGAACAACAGGAAGACAAGTGATACAAGTGATACAAGTCATCTGAGATATATAAAGCACTGGTAGAACTCTTCAAGTAAGACACCCAACCCCATCAAAATAGAGAGAAGAGATGGAAAGAAATTTCCTCAAAGAAGAAATACACATGGACAAAAGGCACAATAAAAATGCTCTGTATCACTAATCATCAGGACTACAAATCAAAATAACAATGAGATATCATATCACACCACACAAAATGGCACACATCAAAAAGAACAGCAATGCCAATGTTGTTGGGGATGTGGGAGAAAAGGGACCCTCATTCACTACTGATAGGAATGTCAACTGATCCAATTATTTTGTAAGAAATTAAAGTCATTCCTCAAAACACAAGGAATTGAGCTTACATATGATCCAGCAATTTCACTCCTGAGAACATACCACAAGGGCACAAAAAATACAATACAAAAAAGATATCTGCACTCCTATGTTTATTGCAACACAATTCAAACAGCCAAAATCTAGAAACAACACAAGTGATCAGGAACAGACTACTAGGTAAAGAAACAATGGTATCTAAATATAATGGAATACTACTTGGCCATAAGAAAAGATGAAGTCATGTAATTTTCTGCTACATAGATGGATCAGGATAGTATCCTGTTGAGAAAGTTAATCAGAGTAATAAGAACAAACTTTTATTCAAAAGTTTGAACTGATTGTTCAACAGAAAAATCTCTCTTTTATGTGGAATATAAAGAAATTCATACAGGAATATAAAATGCCCAAAGTCAATAGATATGAAGATCAGGAGAACTGGTTCTTAGTAAACATCTTGTCACTGGGGTGCAGGTTGAGGAGGTGGGGGAAGTCTCTGCCATAGAGGCAGGCTGGGGAGTGGGGATGAAACTGGGGATATAGATAGAGGGAAGTGCACAGTAGTTACGATATTTGTGTTGGAACATTGTACCCTGAAGTTAATCGTGAAAAATTTTCTGAGTTTATAATTCACAGTAAGTTTCATCAGTAAATGCTCTTGATGAGAGCCTTCTACTGAGAGTATAACACCTACACAGCAGAGCCTGGCAAGCTACCCATATTTTATTTGTTATGCCAAAAACTAGTAACAATTATGGACCTCAATTCCATGACCTGAAGAATGGTTTGAGGCTCTTCCTGTCCCTGCAGCAAGCAGATGCCCTTGGTCTACACTTGCTTGAGACAGGACGTATGGAGATGTTACTGGTATGGAGATGTAACATCTCCAGTAACATGGAGATGTTACTGGTGCCCACTCGAGCAAATCAATGAACAACGGGAAGACAGTGAAACAGTGATACGTGATAATTCACAGTGATTCGATTTAAAAAATAAAAAGGATGTTGCATCGAACTTCATGAAAGTGCAGCATAGGCCTGCATCTCAACTTGTGTCTAGTGCTCACAATACAGGGACTAGGGTAAATTCAGGTACACAACTCTTTGACAAAGCAAGGGAAACTTCCTCTTTTGTTTTTTGTCCCTATCTAATCATTCTCTGTTGACTTTGCTAAGAAGCAGACCCCATACTTTTGTCCAGTTTAGACACTATTAACAGTGTCTAAACACTATTAATAGGAACCACACTTGAAGGAGGGTGACTGCCTGAGTAGTAAGGACAGGCTCCTGGGTGGCTTCCCCTCAATGGCTGACTCCCTTGAGGGAGAGCCCAGTTGAACAGAAATCCTTCTTTGTGATTCTGTGGCTCCCTGGCTTAGTGTCCAATTTCAAGCCTCTAGCTTGGTAAGATTCAGATTTGAATCATCCCTGCTATGAAGGATTTTAACCAGGATAGAAATCAACTCACCACAAAAAAATAAAACATAAATATGTGGCAGAATCCCAGGAACAATGCATTTTAGCAACTTGAAAGAAAGTGAAAATAAAATGAATCATAAAAGATGATGAGCATACTATAAGGAACTGACTGGTGGGGGAATCCAGCAATTAGTTGTCCTGCTCCTTAAGCCGTGAAAAGCAAGAAAGTAACTCTGCATGTTTCCAGGAAGGTCTTAGAGGGAAGCCCAATGCCCACCAGTTGAAGGTGGTGAACTTTAGCTGTGGTCTGCAAGCCCTGCATGAGAAAGGCAGCAAATGATAAATTGGTGATCGGTGAATGCTGAAGAAAGGTAGTACATGCTCAAGTTTACACAAATTGAAAGATTAGAATTCTCATGAGTGGTTGGTATTCAACATAGTATCTTTCTGTCTGTATTTTGAGTCTTTTAAAATAGGAGTAGAGCTTGCAGGTCTGCTTCAGTCTAGTGAGTCTTAGACTGTCTGATAGCTTGAAAAATGGACAGGTTGAGTATGAAAACTCATATGAAAGAAGCAGGCCTTTTGGAGAACAAGCCCACACACCAGCTCCTTTAGAAGGAAAAACCTTTATGTGATGAAATCCAAAAATGCACAAAGTCCAACTGTGGGGGAAGAAATGGATGACGTGAGAATCAAGGTTTCTGCTCTCCTCCACAGAAATCATCTTTCCCTGTTGAAACAGTTACAAACTCTACCAGGACAATCCATATAACTATGACCATGGAAAAAAATGAAATATAAAACATGAATGGGGGGGAGACAGGATAGAGTGGGCAGGAGAGCCAAGAGGAATAAGGTGACAGGGAGCATGGGGGAGACAACCTAAGGTCCATAGATAAGTCTTTTGGGTCAAGAAATAAATTCTCGTCCTCTAATTCTCTTTCCGGCCATGTAAACCAGTAGACAACAGTGGGCAACTACTTGTGTCCATTCCGACTCTAATCTACCCCTCCTACCTTCTTCTTCCTGCAACTTTATCCCTACCAAGATTTCTGCAGCAGTTGAGACCACGCTCACAGCATATTAGTATCAGATGACTCTATTTTTCTCTGGACAGTAACCCAACACACTCCCCACCTGGAGCCCTAATCAAAATTGTCACAGAACCAAAGACATGGTTCTTTTGCTTTATTTTTTAAGGAAATGAGACGATAAAAAGAAGGGTGAAAAGGAAAGCCATTTATTATACACCTTAATTAAAATTTTTCCTACAATGATTTTCTTTAGTTGATGTTGTGCCCTCAGACTTTAATGCAACAAGGAAAATGTGGGAAATGAGACATCAAAGGGCAAATCTAACATCATCTCAGACACCAGAGTGAAATCCACATTCATTTTGGTGAGAGAAAGCATTTACTCTTCGTTAGGCAAGTCATCCTTAAGGAATAATATATAGCATTTTTTTATATAGCATTTCTTCATGTGGGTTTTCTTGGAAATACTGAATAAAAATATTTTTGCAGTCTCCCAAGGAAGCTGGTCTCAGGATTCTTAGTCAAAGCCCGCCATCTGCTGGCCATCCAGGCTCTGACGGTTTCCATTTTATTTGTTTTGAGTTGCAAGAAAACAACCATAAAAGAGTTTTTGAATCTAGTGACTCTTAGTGACAGTCCAGTGCCTTCGAAGCCAAGTCATCGGGGTTGGAGCAATAGTACAGCCAGTAGGGACAGTCTTTACTTTGCACACAGCCAACTTAGGTTCATTCCCCAGCATCACATATGGTCCCCTGAGCACCACCAGGAGTGAATTCCTGAGTCCAGAGCCAGGAGTAATTCCTGAACATCTCTGAGTGTGACCCAAAAGTTAAAAAAAAAAAAAAACCTAGTAATCCCAAGGTTACATTGCAGTGCCCAGGTCCTCATGACTTGCCCAATCATACGTGTCCGGGTGAGGGTGTCAAATCCCTCAGCAGATAGTCCCTTTCTAGAGGTGTTCGGGGGCAATTTAGCCTCTTCCAGAAGGAAGTTCAGGGGTTTTCTGTAGTTAGTGCCCAGGTGATTGCCAGGTGATCTGGGAGAGAAATGAGTCAGAAAGGGTGTCATGGCCATTGCTCAAATGTGGTTGGCCCAGAGCCTTGGGCCCCTGAAGCCCCAGAAGATGATGACAAAGACATTTTCAAAGTTTTATTAATGACAGGTAAGATTGATTATTACTGTAATGATATCCCAGTACTAAATAAAACTTAAAGCAATATATTACAGAGTTGAAACTTACTTATGTAAATGAGAATAGACATTTTATTATATTGTATTAAATGGCTTTAAATTTCCTTGTTTACATAGAAAATAAGGAAATATTTACATAGAAATATTACTGGCGCCTGCTCGTGAAAATCAACAAATAACGGGATGTCAAGTGATGAAGTGATTTACATAGGTTAAAATCATAGTAATCACTAATTTGCTTTTACTGATTTGTTTAATGATCATTCTATTTGCCATTTCTTTAAGTTTTGTTGGTGTGAGTAAGCATATGAAATAAATTTGCTATGTGCCTAAGGGGGTGATTGGGGTTGGCAAGGAAACTTGGATTATTGGTGGAGGGAAGGTCACACTGGTGGTGCTGGAACACTAAATGCCTAACACAACTGTATTATGAACAACTTTGTATATCACAATGTTTTAATTAAAAAATTTTAAATACACAAATTTAAAAGAAGCATTTTTAAAGAAGATTGAGTCATGTCCTCAGTCCCTGCTTTCATCCACGGCAGTATAAAGCCTGTATCTCTCAGAAAACTGGGAGGATTCCCTCAGGAGACATGTTGGGTTCCCTCGGGAGACTTCAGCATTCCCTACCCATTCTGCCAGCACTGCCTCCCCTTTCCTGCTGCAGAGATCTTTCATCCCTCTGCATTTCCACAACAGAGAGGACTCTGGTGCTCATCTCTCCTTAACTATCCTTCCCCAGCAGCCCACTTCCACCCAAGACATAGAGAGACCTGAAGGTACACAGACTCTGGGGAAGAAGAAAATTGTGACCTCACACTGAAATGGATGTTTCATCTGTGACTTATGCCTCTAAGCAACTCCTCCCCTGTGATGGCAGAAACATGGGGTGGACCCCACAGGAGGACCCACAATTACATCCTATAAGTGATATCAATAGACAAATAATAAGAGACTATGCATGTGCTCCCTGAATTACTAGTAATGCCCTTTCTCAAATAAGAGGAATAGGCAGAATGGAGCAATAACATTTGTCTTGCACATGACCAATTCAGGTTCTATCTTCAGATCCCCACATGATCCCCCCAGGCTGACCAGGAGTAAGACCAGTGTAACGCCACTGTGGTCCCAAAACTAAAACAAAACAGTGTAGTGAGGGATTGGAGGTGTTTTTAGTATTTTATTATAGCACCGTGAGATATACAATTACAAAGACATGTCCTCATGTCTCTAAGATGTTCATATTTGGGTTTCGGTTATATAGTGTTCCATCCCCCATCCCTCCACCAGTGCCCATTTCCCACCACCAATGCCCCCAATTCCCTCCCCCCTCCCTAGCCTGCCTCTATGACCGGCTTAGAATGCCTTCTCAATTTACGTAGACTTCTGAAGACATTCACAGAAAAGAAACTTCAAGAAGAATAAGTCCACCTCAGGAAAAATAAACAGTCTCGATAGCTTAACACAGAGAAATATGCATTTCCCTGATATTTCTTGGTGGCAATTGTCAAAAAGCCTGAGCAAGTCTAAGTGTGCATTGTGTGTGCTGCAGAAAGCAGAAAAGGGTAGGGTTAAGCGTTCTTTACCTCCACATCTGGTAGGCTTGGATAGGGAGTTCATCGCTGGTGACAAGCTGAAATTCCTTCCATCTAAGAAGGAAATAACTCTATAGACTGTCTTGGCAATAAATCTCCTCTCTTAGACCCACAACTGGTTGTTCAGAGAAACAAAAGACAGAGTCTATTTCCCCAGCTTAAAATGGGAAGATTGATATGCATAAATGATGGTAGCCACTCATGATGTCTACCACCAACATCCTCCATCTTCTAAAAAATTTTATTATACTATCATGAATGAACAATTATGAAACTGTTCATGATTAGGTTTCAGTCGTACAGTGTTCCAGCACCCATCCTTCCACCAGTACACATTTCCCACACCAATGTCCCCTGACTCCCTCCCACCTCCCTAAGTCTGCCTCTATGGAAGACTCTGCCTCTTCTCTCTCTCTCTCTCTCTCTCTCTCTCTCTCTCTCTCTCTCTCTCTCTGTTCCTTCTCTTACACATTGTGGCATGCAGTGCATACATTTAGAGGTTATCATGCATATATCGCTTTGCCTACGTTCAATGCTCATTTCTAGGCTGGTATTATCATTTCCAACAATTATTAGTACACTGTTCCTTTCTCTGTATTAATTAACCTCTGACTCCCACACACTTGCAGCAGATTCCACACACTGACAAGATCTCCTGATCCATATTTTCCTGGCCTTGGATATTGATTTCATACTATTTTTTATGTCCTGCAAATAAATAGTCATTCTATATCTGTCCTTTTCCCTCTGGCTAATTTCATTCAGAATGATCCTATCCATGT
Organism: Cryptotis parvus; assembly: GCA_021461705.1. Classification (NCBI taxonomy): domain Eukaryota; kingdom Metazoa; phylum Chordata; class Mammalia; order Eulipotyphla; family Soricidae; genus Cryptotis; species Cryptotis parvus. The sequence continues at coordinate 29,703 of JAJIBD010038179.1, read as the reverse complement.
TCATTCATTTATAGGCAAATTTCATAACTGTTTTTCCAAACAGCTGCAAAGTATTCCGTTGTGTAAATGTACAGTTTTTTTAATTTTTATTTTTAAATGTTTTATTATACCACCATGAGATATACAATTACAAAGCTGTTCATGTTTGGGTTTTGGTCATACACGTTCCAGCACCCATCCCTCCACCAGTGCCCATTTCCCACCATCAATGTCCCTGATTCCCTCCACCCTCCCCCTAGCCTGCCTCTATGACAGGTTCTTTATCTTTTTCTTTCTTTTTCTCTCTCTCTCTCTCTCTTTCTCTCCTTCTCTTACACATTGAGAATTGCAATACATGGATTTAGAGGTTATCATGTGTATCTTTTTGCCTGTATTCAATGCTCAGTTCAAGGCTAGTATTATCACTTTCAACAATTATTAGCACACTGTCTTACCTTTCTCTGTCTTACCTAACCTCTGATTCCCACACATTTGTGGTAGATTCCACCTTTGACAAGACCTCTAGATCCATGTTTTGCCTGATCATACAAATAAATGCAGCCATTCTGTCTTTTTCCTTCTGACTAATTTCACTCAATATGATCCTCTCCATGTCCATCCATTTATAGGTAAATTTCATAACTTCATTTTTCCTAACAGCTGCATAGTATTCCATTGTGTAGAAGTACCAAAGTTTCTTTAACCAGTCATCAGTTCTCGGGCACTCTGGTTGTTTCCAGATTCTGGCTATTGTGATTAGTGCTGTTATGAAAATAAAAGTTCAGGTGGTGTTTCCACTGTGTGTTTTTGACTTCCCAGGATATATTCCCAGTAGTGGTATGACAGGATCAAACGGGAGCTCAATTTCTAATCTTTGGAAGAATGTCCATATTGTTTTCCAAAAAGGCTATACCAGTCGACAATCCCACCAATAATGGATGAGAGTCCCTTTCTCCACACATCCACGCCACACTTGTTGTTCTTGCTTTTAGAGTACCACAATTTCTTTATCCAGTAGTCTGTTCTTGGGCACTCTGGGTGTTTCCATATTCTAGCTATTGTGAATAAGTACTGCTATGAACACAGAAGTGCAGGTTTCCATATTCTAGCTATGGATAGTACTGCTAGAACAGAAGCTCTGTGTTTTTGGCCTCCCATTAGTGTTATTGCTGGGTCAAATGTGAGCTCAATTTCTACTTTTTTGGAGGAAAGTCCATATTGTTTTCCAAAAAGGCTGTAACCAGTCCACATTCCCATCAACAATGGAAGAGAGTCCCTTTCTCCCTGCATCCAGCACTTATTGTTCTTGCTCTTTTTTTTTTGGGGGAGGGGTCACACCCGGCGATGCTCAGGTGTTACTCCTGGCTTTTTGCTCAGGAATTACTCCTGGTGATGCTCGGGGACCATATGGGATGCCGGGATCAAACCTGGGTAGGCCACATGCAAGGCAAATACCCTACCCATTGTGATATCGCTCTGGCCCCATTCTTGCTCTTTTGGATATGTGCCAGTCTCTGTGGTATGAGATTATATCTCATTGTTTTGATTTACATCTCCCTGATGATTAATGATGATGAGCATTTTTCACATGCCTTTTGGTCACTTGAATTTCTTTTTTGATAAAGTGTCTGTTGATTTCTTCTCCCCAGAATAGCTACTTCTAGCTATTCATTCAGGAATTATTCCTGGTGAGGCTCAGAAGACCAGATAGGATGCCAGAGATTGAACCCAGGTTGGTTGCATGGAAGGCAAGTGACTTATCCATTGTATTTCTCTCCAGCCCCAATATCTCTAACATTAATATCATAATTGTATTACCTACTTTTTCTTCTATGTATTTTATGAACTTGATTTTTATATTCACTTGTTTGATCAATTTAAAATTTATTTTATATAAGCAACATGCTTTTGCATGTGATTTTTCCCGTGTTTTTCAACACCATTTTTATTAAAGAGATTTTCCTTTCTCACATGTATATTGCTCTTAGCTCCTTTGTCATAAATAAGTTGTCCAATATGTAGGGCTTTATTTCCTTATTCTCAGCCTGTGCCCTTGGTATGTTTCTCCTTTTATTTTACTTAATTACCATAATCAGCTATTATTTATCAAATACCTGCCTGATGTGTCATCAGTCACAATGATAATGACTCTCATCAGTCAAACCTTGTCTTAATGTTCAAGAACAAGACATTGATTTAGGGACCTACCTTCTGTCATGCTCCACTATTATGGTGAATTCAAATTTAGTAAAGATCATTTCATAAGGAGAGGAAAATACCACAATATGAATCTTCAAAAAACCAATCTTATGAATGGAACCATATCATTTAGAGAAATAGGTAGAGTTTTCAGGTATTAGTAAGATTAAACCACATGACCATACATGCTCCTCCACTCCAGTATCTACTGACCTTAATACAACACACACAGTGCCTCACACTGACGCCTATCTCAACCCACCAACTCTGATTTAGGTCAATTATAGAGAGAAGCTACACAGACATCACACAGACCCTGCAGCCCAATAGTAGTGGACACACAGAGGCAGGATCACAGCATGGGTCCACGTGCACTGAGGGGTCTTTGACAGGTTTCTTTCCTGGGGAAAGGTCTGTCCAAAGGTAATCCTCTTGGGACATTTACAACTCTTTCTTACAGTGTCTATGTTATTCTTGTTCATTTGCACACATTCAGAGCCTGGCATTTTAATGAATGGACTCTCCATTTTAAACGTGAGGAACTTGGGAGCTGCTGAGTGTAATATGTTACCTGGCTTTCTTCCTTTGAAAACTCCCCAGAGAAGGCCATCTACTACAAGCCCACAGCGAGCATCATTCTCAATGGGGAAAAACTGAAAGCCTTCCCCTTAAGATTAGGAACAAGACAAGGCTGCCCACTCTCACCACTGCTATTCAGTACAGTATTGGAAGTACTTGCTATAGCAATCAGGGAAGAAAAAGACATTAAGGGCATCCAGATAGGAAGGGAAGAAGCCAAGTTGTCACTATTTGCAGATGACATGATATTATACCTGGAAAACCTGAAACTCTCTACCAAGAGGCTCCTAGAAATAATACATTCCTATAGTAGAGTGGCAGGGTACAAAATCAATACCCAAAAAGTCAATGGCCTTCCTATATGCAAACAGCGAAAGAGAAGAAAGGGACATTAAAGAAACTATCCCATTCACAATTGCGCTGCAGAAAATCAAATACCTAGGAATCCGTTTGACAAAGAATGTAAAGGATCTCTACAAAGAAAACTACAAAACGTTACATCAGGCAATAAAAGAGGATCTGAGGAAATGGAGACACATTCCCTGCTCATGGATTTGAAGGATTAACATTATCAAAATAGTAATACTCCCTAGTGCTTTATACAGATTCAATACAGTACCTATAAAGATACCCATGATGTTCTTCAAAGAAATTGAACAAACACTCCTGAAATTTGTATGGAATAATAAAACCCCATGAATAGCTAAAGCAATCCTTGGGAAAAAAAGATGGGAGGTATCACTTTCCCCAACATCAAAGTCTACTACAGAGCAGTTGTAATTAAGACACTGTGGTATTTGTATAGAAACAGACCTGTAGACCTATGGAATAGAACTGAATATCCTGAAACACACTCTCAAGTATACAACCACTTAATTTTTTGACAAAGGAGCAAAAAATATTAAGTGGAGCAAAGAAAGCCTCTTCAACAAATGGTGCTGGGAAAACTGGGCAGCTACGTGTAAAAATGAACTTAGACCTCCTTCTAACACCATACACAAAAGTCAGATCAAAATGGATTATAGATCTCAACATCAGACATGAATCTATAAGTTACATCGAAGAAAACATAGGAGAAATGCTCTACGACATTGAAACTAAAAAGTATCTTTAAAGACGACACACACCACTGACCAAGCAAATGGAAGCAAAGATAAACAAATGGGATTATATAAAATTGAAAAGCTTCTGCACCTCAAAAGAAATGGTGACCAAGATACAAAGACAATCCACAGAGTGTGAAAGAATATTCACCCAATACCCATTTGACAAGGGGTATCCAGGATATATCAGGCACTGGTAGAACTTCACAAGAAAAAAACAGCCAACCCCATCAAAAATGGGGAGAAGAAATGAACAGAAGCTTCCAAAAAGAAGAAATTCGAATGGCCAAAAGGCATATGAAAAAGTGCTCTTCATCTTTAATCATCAGGGAGATGCAAATCAAAACAACAATGAGGTACCATCTCACACCACAGAGACTGCCACACATCCAAAACAGCAAGAACAACCAGTGCTGGTGTGGATGTGGGAAAAAAAGGGACTCTCATTCACTGTTGGTGGGAGTGCCGACTGGTCCAGCCCTTTTGGAAAACAATATGGGCATTCCTCCAAAAACTAGATATTGAGCTTCCATTTGATCCAGCAATAGCACTCCTGGGAATATATCCGAAAGACCGAAAAACACATAGCAGAAACACTATCTGTACTTCTTTATTCATCTCTGCGCTATTCACTATAGCTAGAATCTGGAAACAACCTAAATGCCTGAGGACAGAGGACTGGCTAAAGAAACGGTGGTTCATCTACACTATGGAATACTATGCAGCTGTCAGAAAAGACGAAATTATGAAATTTACCTGCAAATGGATGGACATGGAGACTATCATGCTGAGTGAAATTAGTCAGAAGGAAAAAGACAGATATAGAATGACTGCATTCATTAATAGGATATAAATATACCAGTGTTTTACTAAGTGTGGGAAATGGTAATGGCAGATTAAAACTCACCATTGAATATACACAAAGAGACTTAAGTGATAAACTCTAAATATCTGCAGGGCTAGCCACAATGTGTAAAAGAAGAGGGAGAGAGATGCAGAGACAGAGAGAGAGAAAAGAGAGGAAATGGGGCTACCTGGTATTGAGGCAGTCTGAGGGTGGGTGGGAGGGGTGGGGTACATTGGTGGTAGAAATGGGGCACTTTGGGAGGGATGGGTGCTGGAATACTGTATTACCAAGAACCAATTATGAACACCTTTGTAATTGTATGTCTCACGGTGGTATGATAACATTTTTTTTAAATCTCTTTTAAAAAAAGAAAAGAAACTCCCCAGAGAAAGCCAAGAATTGATTTCTGTACATCTCAGCCCCAATCTGTTTCCACATAAAATATTTCTTTTGGTTGTGATGGAGGAGACTCCCAAGTGAAGCTCAGAAGCCACTTCATGGAAATACTTGGCCAACCAGACCAAGATGGTTCTTTGCTATGACCCGTGGATATGGTGCTGAGAACCACAGGGCCACCTTGATGGTGCTCAATGGCCTCAAGCACTCTCTCACTCTTGGGAGACTCCAGGGATATACTTGGAAGTTTTCAGAAGGCCACATAGTGCCAGGGAACTAGACCAGACCTGGTATATCCAAGGCATATGCCCAAGCTCCATACTATCCCCCCAGCCTCCAGTATGCACTTCTTGAGAGGCATTTACTATGTCTATTCCTTGAATAAATATTCTTAATTATGTCAATAACTTATCAAATAGATTTTGAGAGCTTGTGGCACGAATAGAGAGAAAGTTGTCAGAAGTTGTCTGGTACAATTATTCATGTCATAATCAATATTGAAATCTAAAGGGAAGAGCAGGAAGACTAGCATGAGTTTATCCCTGTCATATCCTAGACGTGGCTCCACTCATAGAGCTCCTGGAAGAAACATCTATGTTGATTGCAAATAATATGTCCCTAAAACCCTACCTTTACTAGCATTCAGGTCCATGCCAACATTCTCAACATGTGGAATCCCGGACAGGAAGCTAAACGCTCACCCTTCCCACCTGCTCCTCCAGTCGGAAAGTTGTGTCAGGTGAGCAGCAGAAACAACACACTGTTGGCTGCTCTGTCATGCTTGTTTTCAGAGACCACATGCAAAATTTTTACTTCATTTCTGCTTAACCCTACATGTAAACTCTATCTTCAAACTGAACTGGTGGCAGCTTACACAAGATATGTTATTTGATCATTTCTATATCCTTAACACATATAGTGAAAACAGCCTAAACCTAGAAAACCTAACCTAAAAAATTATGTTTAGAACAATAATTATTCCACCAATGAACTTCCTGCCTCAGTATCCCTCATGCCCTGTCTCCTGTTTCTCCATTCTCAGTAAAACCCTCCTCTCCACTGTTGACATGCATAAACTTAAGGTCAGGCACTCTTCTTATCCAGCTTTCCCACTGAGAAGCTGAGTGTTCATCTCTTGGGAAGGCTCCAGAGAACATCAATAAAAATCTCATTAAAAAATTGGCAGAACATGCAGAAAAAGATTAAACCAAAATATCTCTTGATATACAATCCAGGAGCTACAAATCTCTCAGTCCTTCTCTTCCAGGAGCAAGAGGGATTCTTTTGCTCTTTTTAATTTTATTATTATCTCACCGTGAAGTGCAAAACTATTTGTGGTTGAGGTTCAGGTGAGCAATGTTCCAGCACCAATAATCCCTTCACCAGTGTCCTCTTCCCTCCACCAAAGTCTCCAGTTTTCCTCTTGCTCCCCACCTGCCTCTATGGCAGCCACTATTTTTTTCTTTCTTCCCCCATTTTAGGAGATTAAATTACTGTTACAAGAAAGGATAACACGCATATCACTTTAACTCCTTTCGGCACCAGACTGACCCCATCCCTCTATTATTGTTGTAGTGGTCCCTTCCCTGATCTACGCTACCCCACCCCCACTTAAGTCAACAACTGTGATATAATTCATGAGTAATGAGAATACACAGTGAAGGAGGAAGTGATTATGAAAGTGAGAGACACAAAGAGGGAGGGAGGAGAAGAGATGACAGACAAAAAATGTGGGAGTGACAGAGAAGTGAATGCAGAGGGAGAAATAGAGGAATCTAGATGGGAGATAGAGAGCCTGAGTATACAAGGAGATCATGCTATAAAACCTAAAGCTCTGTACAACTCATCTTTTCACAAAATAAGATTTCAGTTCTGATGCGTGGCAAAAGTGGAAATGGTGAGTTGAAGGGAAAGACAGTATGAGTGAAGTATGTGTCTCGCCACTTTCTCTCCCTCCACCAGGGAATTATCTGCCCATGTTCCCCTATCACTCATCCAGCCCAGTGATTATGCTTGAATCATTGTCTGGAATCTGTGTTCCTTCCCTCTCCCTCCTCTGTGAGTTACAGTGCCTCAGACCACCTGTGGATCCCTGTCCTAAGGCTGGACTCCAACCTCACCTGTCAGTATCTCCAGAACAAACAGTTCATCGCCTGAATGGAGGGATGTCACTTCTCTAGGGACTCTCCCATTTTTTGCCCCTGTGGGTATCTCCTGAACTTTAATATCTATGTCTAATTATACATTTTTCATTGAAGCTTGCCTCATACACAGTACAAAAGTCCTTCTTCACTCTATATAAAGGATAGGTTTTGTGTTTCATTGAACTTCGCTGCTAATTCATCAGTTTAGTTCTACTTCTTTTAAATTTGGAAAACAGTGTTTATATCAACCTTGCACAAAAGCTTTTTGGTAATTTGGTGCACTGATATATATTATTTCAATGTTTGGGTCTAGTGGCTGACCTTTATGTGCTGTAACCTTGACCAAATAGCAATCCTGCCTAAATTTCAGTTAGTGTTATTATTGAAAATATTGCTATAATGAATGTATCTGGTCAGGATTCAAGAGTTTGAGTGAATCCTGACACTTTTGCACAGAATGCATTGGAGACCTCCCTTCTGCGCATTCAAATTCCCCTAATTTCTTTTGAGTATTTTTTGGCAGAGATTATTTAAGCAAAATCAGTAACTTGTCTTGCTTAAATTGCCACTACTACCTACCTTCAGCCCATTGACTTGGCTTGATTTACTGTGGTTAAGTCCCATTGCTATTCATGGCTTGGAGCAGAACCTCTTCTGAGGTAGAAATATGTGCATATGCCATTGTGTCATTCACAATCACACAAGAATATTTATAAATAGAACAACACATTATCATAGGAGCCTTGGGAAAGATAGGATTAGCTGCACCTTAAACAGTGCAAGTTCTAGCAACACCAAGCTGCTAGTGGCACCCCAGCTCACCTGCCCAAATTCCCTCTATTAAAGTAAAGAAAGAAAGAAAACACATCTTGAGTCTCAGGTGGACAGAAACAACGCATGCTTGTGGGGCTACAAGGGCTCTGAATTGTAATGCTAAAGACTCCAGGAGTCCAAGCCAGTTTGCTCTCAAGTCTGCTATGAGCCCCTTCTGCCCAGGCCTGTCCGCAGGGGCTGAGTTCCCAGTTTTCTGTGAGTGTGACATCTAGCATTCTCTTCATTTTCTGCCTCTCCTATCCCCGACTACAGTCATGCTTTCTTATTTGCACACTGGTTTTCTAATAAATTAAACTCCATATGACATCTTAATAATAGTTTTGACTGTCCCTGATCAGGGAAAATAAAAATCTGAGCTGTAGTAATTAGGTGGTTTCATAAAATTAAAAAAAAGAAGAAGAAATTAAGGGACTGGAGTGATAGCACAGTGGGTAGGGCATTTGCCTTGCATGCAGCCAACCTAGATTTGATCCCTGTCATCCCACGTGATTCCCTGAACACCACGAAGAGTAATTCCTGAGTGCAGAGTCAGGAGTATCCCCTGAGTATCGCCAGGTGTGACCTAAAAAGCAAAAATAAATAAATAAAATGTAAAAAAATAATTAAAAAATACATCTCCTGGTACTAATAACAATTATAGACCTCATTCCCATGACCTGATGGAATGGTTTGAGGCTCTTTATGTTCCTGGAGCAAGCAGGTGCCCTTGGGCTCTACTAGCATGAGACAGAACATATGGAGATGTTACTGGTACCCCTTCGAGTAAATCGATGATGAACGGGAAGACAGTGATACAGTGATACAGTGATACATCTCCTGAAGGCTTCATAAGAGATAGCATTACATTTCTATTTTTGGTGTTTTCAATATTTTGTATAAAAGTAAGTTGTTTTTAGGGTGTACTCCTGGCTCTTTGCTCAGAGACCACTTCTGATTGGCTCATGGGACCATATTCAGTATCAGAAACCAAACCAAGGTTGGGCATGATCCTTACCCATTGCACTATCTCTCTGACCCCAGCACTAATACTGGGATTGGTATATGCCTAAATGAGCTAAAAGCAAATTTTGCATGCAAGAGATCTGGTTTGAACCCTGAAACAATATGATATACTGAACGCAGAACAGAGAGTAGCTCCAAGCACCACCATGTGTGGCCAAAGAAATAAACAACAAAATGGTCAAAATAACAACAAAATGGGCAAAGAGTATCACTTGTATCACTTGTCTTCCCATTGTTCATCGATTTGCTCAAGCAGGCAACAGTAACATCTCCATCCGTTGGGAATGAGGTTCATTATTGTTACTGTTTTTGACATATCAAATACACCACGGGTAGCATTCCAGGCTTTGCCATGGCTCTGGGTTCATCCTAGGAGGCCCAGTCTTTTTCTTTGGCAGACCATCAACCATCAAAGGCCCATGGAGCAGAGCCCTGGGAGTAGACAAGCCTATCTCCAATCTGCCACCTGCCGACACAGCTGAGCACTGCAGCCACACCTGCAACACCTCAAGGGGCAGAGTGTTTCTGATAAATTACTACAGAAATTTTTCTCTTAAATATTCCATCCTGACCCCCAGACTACACACTCTGTAAACCATAATGGGAGACATACTTTCAGCTAACTTGTGTTAACTGATTTTCATATATGAAGTCAGAAGACAACTGTAAGAGTCAGCAAACAGATACCTCCAAAGCACAGAAGGGTTTTTATACCCTTTCAGAGAAGAACTAAAGAACTAAAGTTCATTCAATCAGAAGACTATTGAATAGATACCCAACAACAGGAAGGAAGCAGCCTAGGAAATTCTAGTTGGAATTGTAGAGCACAGATCATATGTACTAGATTTTAGAAGTTCACATTATTCTAAAACACACCTATTTCCTAACACTCATTTTGTATCACTGTCACTGAGTTAACATGTGACCCTCTTTCCAACAACCAGGTGTCGCAACCCAAGTTAAAATCACAGAACATGACATGAAATAGACCTTCAAGAAATAAAAACACATGACATCATGGAGGCAAGAATAGACACCTAGGGAATGACACCCATCTCTGTATTTAAATTTTAATTTGTGGAATTGTTCTAAACAGAGAAGAACATTTTCAAGCTTTCATCATCAAGGACCATCCTCCAGGTGGAAACCTTCACTTTCATCTGGGATCTTGCTCATGATCACTCTCTTCCCCTCCAATCTCAGGGAGAAAAGACCAAGTCAACAACACCAGCCCCACTCACCTGTGCAATTGTGTTCTTACAGAATTCAGGATTTTTCTTTCAATCACTTGGTGAAATCATGTTCAGAAAATTAAGTCATTTGGATAATATTGTAGATTGAATTATGTCACTTCAAAGTTGATAGATTGAAGCCTTAAACCCAAATGTGACTACATTTAAAATAGGGTCTTAAGGAAGCAATTAAAATTAAATGAGGTGAGGTCAGTCTGGGCCTTAGTCCAAGAGGACTGGTTGTTCAGAGGAAGAAACACTGGAGCACATTTTCTCTCTCTCTCTCTTTTTTCCTTCTCCCTCCTCCTCCCTCTCCCTCTCCCCCCTCTCTCACTCTTTCTTTCTCTCTCACTCTCTCTCTCTCCTATGAAGTGTTTTATAGAAGCAGGGTCATGATGCCAGTCACATGCATGGAGCTAATTATGCATGTGCACAATCCTCTGGATCTCAGAGGATGTGCATTGGTGTGAGTCTAATCTGGTGGAGACTAATCTGGTGGAGACTAATCTAGTGGAGTCTAATCTGGTGGAGACTCCACCTGAAGTTGCACGTGTGTGTTATGGCGTCCTGTTGTCAGAGAGTCTACAGAGACATATGGTCTCCCTCTTTGAAATGATACTCAGGATTCGGGCACTGGTGGAAGTAGACACTGGTGGCAGAACTGGTGCTGGGACATGCTATACCTAAAATCAACTATTAATTAATAACTTTGTACATCACAGTGTCTCAGTACAAAAAATAATTAAAAGAAAATTTTGTTGTCCTATTCACAATTGTGTCTCAGAAAAAAAGTACCTGGAAATCATCTTAACAAAAGAGGTGAGAGACTTACACAAGAAGATTGTAAGTCATCTCTACTAAAAGAAATAGGAAAAACAAAACACAGAAACACAGGAGAGTGAAAATATATTCCCTATTCACATAGTGGAAAGAACAATACTGCCATAATGATCATCCTCCCTAAAGCACTACATAGATTGATCCCCAAGCACAGAGCCAGGAGTGAGTCCTGAGCACCCATGGGTGCACACACCCTCCCCTGGCATAAAAAGAAGCTCCTGAACCACAAAGCAAATGATGAATGACTAGAATAAATTTATATCCCACAGATGTCTTTTTTCTGGGAAAAATTATGTGTCAGACACTCATCCAAAAAGAGTTGATAAGCAAAATACATAAAACGCATATAAAATTTACCAACCAAAACCAACTCTGTCAAAAACCTGGGAGAAAAAGAGAAGAAGCAGATACTCCATAAAATAGACAATAGCCAATGGGTATATGGAGGGGGCCTCTACAACTTATCATTAGTGAAATGCAAATCAAAACCACAGTGAGATAACACTTCACAGTAGTATTAGCACGTGTTAAAATAACTAAAGCTTCCAGTTCAGCACAGGTGAGGAAAATATTCACTGTTGGTGGAAATGCTGATTCACTCAGTCTCTTTGAAAAACAATATGTACATTTCTTTAAAACTGAGAATTGCGCTTTTATATTTCCCAAAACTGAGAACTGAACTTTTTTATTTTCATCTAGTTCCATGAATAGAACTAGAAGGTAAGGTGGCTGAGCAAAGTTAGTAAAAGGGAAGAGTCCCGTATGTGGGATATAAAGAAACAGAGTAAGATAGCAACAAGTGCCCAAAGGCTACAAAGCAAAAAAGTTAATTTACAAAGCTAAGAACATGGGAGGGGCTGAGACTGGAAAGAGTCCTGGGGACATGAGTGGAGGAGAGCAGAAATCTAGTGGTGAGTGTGGTGTTGGAAAAGATATATGCATAAAACAATCACTAATAGTATTATAAATCAAAGCACCACCATACATGTGAGTAAATAAATTAATTTTAATTGATTAAAATAAAAATAATGATAAAATAAAATAACCCAAGGTTACTTCTAATTTTAAAATCTAGTCACTAAAACCCCTACCACACACAAGAAAGCACACCACTTAGTAGGAAAATATGGTTTAATATTTCAATATTAACCCTAACAACCATTTGATAAATATGCAAATAGCCAGGACTCTGAATTAGGATCATTGTAATATATAATGTTTATAATCACTTGTCACTCGTCACTTGTCTTCCTGTCATTCACTGATTTGCTTCGAGCGGGCTCCAGTAACGTCTCCATTAGTTGGGAATGAGATCCATATTGTTACTGTTTTTGGCATATAGAATACACCACGGGTAGCTTGCCAGGCTATGCCATGGCTCTGGGTTCATCCCAGGGGAGCCAGCCTTTATGTTAGACTATCAACTATCCAGGACCCATAGGGCAGAGCCCTGCGTGTAGACAAGCCTGTCTCCTGTCTACCACCTGCCTACCCAGCCAGGCACCGCAGCCACACCTGCAACACCTTGAGGGGCAAAATAATGTTTATTATAATACTTTCCTCTGTTATATTCCCCCAATTTTGTGTATTAAAATACTGAAGTTCACAGAAGCTAACTTTCAAAACATATCACAACTAAATATTAATATTTTCAATTAACTCCCAGCTCCACCTCAAGATTTTAGAAAATAAGAGTGTCTAATAATTATAACAATTACTATCACATTTCTGTAAAGCAATAAAGGAAAATTTGTGAAAATGGCAGTAACAAAAGTGCTTTATGGATCAAACATACAGTGGAAAAAGGTAGACCATCAACTAACAATAATAGAATGTGATCAATCCCAAAACATAATATCAATATCTTGGGGTGCACACTTGAGAGTGAAGAAATTATCCTGAGATTTATGGAGCACATCAACATAGAATTCAACACTTCAGCGTAGAGTGACTATTGACAAGCAGTGTTCTTTCAGGAAGCTCAGTAAGGATCCTAATATATGACAAAAAATTCCAGCACAGCAAGCAGCATAAGAAAGATGTAGAGTAGCAGGGGGAAGTCTAGATAGATGCTATTCAACGACAAACAAGTAGAACATGCAATTCAAGAAAAGAAAGAGTATCTCAGTGCGAAACATCAATGGCAGAAGTTATAAAATAAAAAATATGTTGAGAACAAATGCAAAGTGCTCCAAATACCACACTAAAGGACTTCATTAGTAAAGAAGAGATTAAAAACACAAACAGAATTGTTTAATTATTTAGCAGTCTGTGTAAACATACACACACATCCTGACATTTTGGTAAACACTAATCATCCATCAGGGCAGGCTGGGTTATGCTCAATAACAACTGTCACTGTCTCTGTCACTGTCTTCCATAGATCATCGATTTCCTCAGTGGGCACCAGTAATATCTCAATATGACCAGTTACAAAATCTTTGTGACTTATAAGAACATAAGAAATGTATAAGAATTAATATAAGGGAAAATCACTAATTACTTACATAAAAATATATTGCAGATCTAAGCTATTGTCTTCCAAGCATGGACTCTGAGATCTTAGCAGCATTGAAAGGGTCTAACACTGCTAAATAGGATCCCTCAAACGCCACAAGCCAGAAGTGACAGCAGATGATTCTACTTGTAGCCTAAAAGAAGCTACAAGAAGGCCCCACATGCCTGCTGGAAAATTAAGTCTTCAGGTACAAGGAGTGGAGAAGAACGTACACTGGTGTTCGAGGCAATCTACAGCATATTTTTTAAGTATTTTATTATACCACCGTGAGATACACAATCACAAAGATACACAATTAAAAAGTTTATACCTGCTCCCATTTGACCCAGCCATACCACTCCTGGGAATCTACTCTGGGAAACCAAAAATACGCAGCGGAAACACCATCCCTACTTTTATGTTCGTAGCAGCATTATTCACAATAGCCAGAATCGGGAAGCAACCAGAGTGCCCAAAAATCGATGACTGGATAAAGAAGCTTTGGTACATCTACACAATGGAATACTATGCAGCTGTTAGGAAAAATGAAGTTATAAAATTTGCCTATAAATGGATGGACATGGAGAAGATTATGTTGAGCGAAATTAGCCAGAAGGAAAGAGACAGATACAGAATGACTGCATTTATCTGCATAACATAAATATATATGTACATATTATGATACCAATATCCAAGGTCAAGTGAAACATATATCAGGAGGTCTTGTCAAAGGTGGAAATTATCACAAACGTGTGGGAGTCAGGAGGCTAGGTAAGACAGAAAATGGAACAATGTGCTAAAAATTGTCGAGGGTACTAATGCCAACCTAGAACTGAGCATTAGAGGCAAAAAGATACACATGACAACCCTTTAATGTATGTTCTGTAATCCATAGTCTAGAGGGAAAGGAAAAGAGAAAGAGAGAGAAATGGAAAGAAATAAAGAACCTGCCATGGAGGAGGGCTGGGGGAGAGGGAGGGAACCAGGGATGTTGGTAGTGGGAGATGAGCACTGGTGGCGGGATGGGTGCTGGAACACTGTATGACCAAAACCCAAATATGAACCTTTTAATTGTATATCTTTGTAATTGTAAAAATAAAAAAATAAAAAAATAATAATAATTTTTCCCTTCTTTTGGGTAGGACTCCTCTCGGCTGAGATCCTTTCTCTTTGGTGGGAGACATGGGCTCTCTTGTATGGTCCAAGTTCTCACCAGAGCGAGAGTTCTTTCATTATATTGGATTACGGTGGTAAACTTCGCAGACATGGGGCAGAGCTGCTACTGGCTCTCCCTGTGAACAGCCGCTCATGAGGCGCCCGGGAGGATGGTGGGTTCTAGCCCTGGCCCACCATCCCAGCAGAGCCTCGCAACAAGCCAGAAGACCCCCTCCATGAGGGCCTCCATTTCCACATCCGGACTTCTCTCTCGTCAGACCTCCACCCAGCAGACCAGCCTATCAGCGCCCGGCTCATCGAGTTCCACCCTGCAGCAGTCTTTCTTAAATCCGGCTCAGGTATGCCGGTCCAGAGACTTGCAGACATGGGGCAGAGCTGCTACTGGCTCTCCCTGTGACCAGCCGCTCATGAGGCGCCCGGGAGGGATGGTGGGTTCTAGCCCTGGCCCACCATCCCAGCAGAGCCTCGCAACAAGCCAGAAGACTCCCCCACTCCATGAGGGCCTCCATTTTCCACATCCGGACTTCTCTCTCGTCAGACCTCCACCCAGCAGACCAGCCTATCAGCGCCCGGCTCACGCAGCCGCTTGCGGCTGCGCGGTTCATCAATAAATGCTGGACTTAGAGGTGCCTACAAGAGTATGCTACCTGCACGGCAGAGCCTGGCAAGGTACCCGTGTTGTATTTGATATATGCCAAATACCAATAACAATTATAGACCTCATTCCGAATGGATTGGGGCTCTTTATGTTCCTGGAGCAAGCAGATGCCTTGGGCTCTACTAGCATGAGACAGGACATATGGAGATGTTACTGGGGCCCGCTCGAGCAAATCGATGATGAACGGGAAGACAGTGATACAGTGACAGTGAATAATTTTTAAAAAGTTCATACCTGGGTTTTGGTCATATAGTGTTCCAGCACCCATCCCTCCACCAGTGCCCATCTCCCACCACCAACTACCTGGTTCCCTCCCCCCCCCCCAGCCTGCCTCCATGGCAGGTTCCCCGATTTCTTTCCCTTTCTCTCTCTCTCCCTTCCTTCCCCTCCAGACTATGGACTACAGAACATACATTAAAGGGTTGTCATGTGTATCCTTTTGCCTGTATTTAATCCTCAGTTCTAGGTTGGCACTAGTACCTTCGACAATTGTTAGCACACTGTTCCATTCTCTGTCCTACCCAGCCTCTGACTCCCACATGTTTGCGACAACTTCCACCCTTGACAAGACCTCCTGATACAAGGTCATGTTTGACTTGACCTTGGATATTGGCATCACAATATGCACATATATATCTATGCCATGCAAATAAATGCAGTCATTCTGTATCTGTCTCTCTCCTTCTGACTAATTTCACTCAACATAATCTTCTCCATGTCCATCCATTTGTAGGCAAATTTCATAACTTCACCTTTCTTAACAGCTGCATAGTATTCCATTGTGTAGATGTACCAAAGCTTCTTTACTCAGTCATCGATTCTAGGGCACTCTGGTTGTTTCCAGATTCTGGCTATTGTGAATAATGCTGCTATGAACATAAAAGTAGGGATAGTGTTTCCACTGCATATTTTTGGCTTCCCAGAGTATATTCCCAGGAGTGGTATGGCTGAGTCAAATGGGAGTTCAATTTCTAGTCTTTGGAGGAATGTCCATATTGTTTTCCAGAAAGGCTGTACCAGCCGGCCTTCCCACCAACAATGAATGAGTGTCCCCTTTTCCCCACATCCATGCCAGCACTTGTTGTTCTTGCTCTTTTGAATATGTGCCAGTCTCTGTGGTGTAAAATGATATCTCATTGTTGATTTTGATTTGCATCTCTCTGATGATTAGTGATGATGAGCATTTTTTCATGTTTTTTGGCTATTCGAATTTATTCCTTGTTGAAGTTTCTGTGCATTTCTTCTCCCCATTTTTTGATGGGGTTGTTTGTTTTGTTCTTGTAAAGTTCCACCAGTGCCTGATATATCCTGGATATTAACCCCTTATCAGATGGGTATTGGGTGAATATTCTTTCCCATTCAATCTACAGCATATTTAGGAGTTTATATTTTGTTTAGCTCTGTCACTGAACATGCCATGGAGTTTAGCATATTGCTAACACTATTTCCTTATAACTTTAATTTTAATTTTAACCTTAATTGGATTTCAGAAAGAAGTCCTATTTTTCTCATATTTTGCAATTAAATTATGTGGTTCAGAGAGCACATATTTAATATCCATTTATTTATTTAATGTTTAATATTTATTAGATATTATTGAATATTCATCTGGAAGAAAACAAAGTATTTTAAAATAGAATTGATGTTGATTAATTAATCACACTTAAATTTAAAAATAAAAATGTTCTAAAAAAGATCTTGCCCTATGGTGCAAATTAAATAAATTCCACTTGATAGTTCACAGAGAAGTCAGCTCCTATACACCTGGCACCACCTAAATCAACCAACAGGCCCTCAAGTTCACCTCTCTTAACGCTCTGTGGTGAGTAACCTTGCTCTTCTAACCTTGCTCTTCCCTCCTGCTGACACTCCTATTGTTGCTAAACAGCTCTTCCAAGTAAGAGGCTGCTAAGGAAACCCATCCATCAGGCTCCACTGCCTTGGCTGACATTGACTTGCATTTATTTATTAGCACCATGTGCTAATATAAGCCATATTTATTTTTCATTTATTCAATGTAAATTCTCCCTGTAATTTACGCATTGCTCTTCTAAACTGACAGTTTCATAGTCTTTTCTTAAAGATGTGGCCATGAGACCCTGTTGGAGAGAAACTATAATAAAGTGGGTCAGTTGAGGGACCCCTTCTCAAAATGAGTACAGGGAACCTACTCTAATGTCACCTAGAGAGCATGTCAAACAAGTTTCCTGTTTCAAAACTCCCTCAGTTGCTTTGTATACATGAAATTTGAGACCTGCTTATTTAAGACTCTCAAATATTATTTGAGACCTTGGTTTAAAGGACTCATCTCTCCTGCTGGCATTTGGAAGGAACTCCAGTCCCCTAAATCCTAACCCTATTAGGTTAATAATTCATCCCCCAAATGGGCGCATTTGGAAGCTTTTCTTTAGATGTAGTAACAGTCTCTAATCAGTATAGAAATTGATGCTAACAATCAACACTACTAGACTCCTGGATCACTGAGCTCTGCATGCATGACTAGTGCTGGAAGTTCTACTTATCTAGATTTCATCTCCATCACTTGAAGGCAATGGTTCCCTAAGTAGATGGTACCTTACCTGGTATGTGTGTGTGTTGGGGGGGTAAGGAGGAGGGAGGTGGGTGGCGGGGTGGAGAACAGAGGGGCGATAGGAAGTTCATTGGAAAGATCCATGTGTTAACCTCAAAGGGAAATGTGGGGCAGATATTTTCTCTTTGTCCCTTCAGGAAGGCATATTTCCAGGGAGTACCGAGTGACTTTATGTTTGTTTGATTTTGTTTGTTGTGCTCAGGGTTTACTCCTGGCTCTCTGCTCAAGGATAACTCTAGGAAGAGTTCAAGGAATTGAACTGAGGTTGGCAAAAAGCTGAGGAAAGTTCCTTAACCCACCCCCTGTACAATCTCTCTCGCCCTTTTATTAGTTGAAGTTATTTTTTTAAGGGTGTAGTAGGTCAAATAAGTTTAGGATGTTCTACTTTAATGGAACCCAGCTCTGGTCTCTCTTCAGCAAGGATTTCCAGCAAGGTCTCTCTTCAGCACTAGATTCCTCTTTGGATTTCCAATGATTCAAGAAACCCAGTACACACACGCTTCTGGGTATGGGATTTTCCTCATTATTTTGTTGTCTTAGATGCCACATATCTTCACTTGAAGTCAGTTCTTCTTCATAGGTTAGATGAGAGAAGATCCATTGCATATATTTTTACCACTTCCACAACCCATCTGTTTAGTGATAGATATTACAGGAGACCTCTGGGCAAAGTCGAGAGGAGGAAGTCCATCTCCCGGCAGGCTGTCTCCAGCTCCAGATCAGGACAGCTGTCCCCACTCAAGGACACAGCTGAAGACACACTCCACTTGCTGGTTCCAACTTTGGGTTTTTTCTTTTAATTTGTTTGTTTTTATTTCCTAATCTTTGAGGATATATTTATTAGTTTTAAAAATACTTAAACTCTTGTTACTCTCTGCCATGATTTATGTATTCCATGGCTCTTGATTTATGCTAGTTTTAATTATTTTCCCTTTTTTATTTATATTCTTATCAACCAATTTTTATAATCTCTATTTTTTTATTTACTTTTCTTTCTTTTCTTACTATTTATGATTAGTGGTTGTTTCTTGTTCACTTGCTTTTTTTCATATTTATATTTATTTGGTCATTTTTTTCAGCTCAAGGGTATTTTCTTTTTTCTCTGTTCCTAAATTTCTTGTTCTTTCAAGATTGTTTCTAGATTTTTTTTTATTTCACTAGCTCTAGTTATTTTGCTTTCCTTTTGTGGAGATGTTTGTACAGCTGGTTCTTTAACTTTATTATTCTTACTAATTACTATTTATTGTGTTTTCACTTTTCTAATTTTAAAGCATTTTTTGCTTTAGGGATTCTTTTCTACAACTTTCATTGTTTTAGTGACATTTCTTCTCACTACTAATATTTATTTGTCTAAACATCTGAGACTTCCTTGTGATAGCTAGGACATGAATTTGGCCATCCACTCAGCAGAAAAGAACAGAGGCACCATGTGCTAATATAAGCCATATTTATTTTTCATTTATTCAATGTAAATTCTCCCTGTAATTTACGCATTGCTCTTCTAAACTGACAGTTTCATAGTCTTTCTTAAAGATGTGGCCATGAAGACCCTGTTGGAGAGAAACTACAATAAAGTGGGTCAGTTGAGGACCCCTTCTCAAAATGAGTACAGGGAACCTACTCTAATGTCACCTAGAGAGCATGTCAAACAAGTTTCCTGTTTCAAAACTCCCTCAGTTGCTTTGTATACATGAAATTTGAGACCTGCTTATTTAAGACTCTCAAATATTATTTGAGACCTTGGTTTAAAGGACTCATCTCTCCTGCTGGCATCTGCTCTACTGGTAATCTCTACTACTCATCCCTTCCTGAACAATGGCACTCAATTTCTCAGCACAGAAGCCTCTTTCAGGAACATTCTAGATCTTTTTTACCTTTGAGACCATATTGTTTCCTAATATAGTTGTTATTACTGTGACCTACTCCTGGAAGAAGCTGAACTTTCCTCATGCTCATGAGTCTTGAACTCAGAACTCTTGTCCATGGACAAGAGTACATATACCTGAAACAACAGTATACCCCAACACAGAAGAAACAACAGTACATATACCCCCCAACACTGAAGTTTAGAGCTTGAGGGAGGTTCTGTGGAAACTTCAGGTGCATGTCCACCAGAAAAGGAGACAAGTTACCTAGTACAAATGGCAAGAGGGCAAGAAAAGTCTCACGGCAGGCCCATAGGCAATGCAGGCCATGAAGTTTCCAGAACCATCTGGTAGGCCCTGCAGCACTTGCAGAGGCACTGTGCTGAGGATGAAGGCTTTTCCTAAAGTTTCCAAGCATAGTTTATGTCTAAAAGCATGTGGATCTCGTCATGAAGAACTGAATCATATAATATATGTGCCCAGATTGCACCATCTGATGAAAGGACAGAGGAAATCAAACCAGATGTGTAGAAGATCTCTCTTCCCAGCTTCTAACCTTCATAAGAATCCATGAGGTCAGGAGACATAATCTGGTGTCACTTCCCAGCCTCTGCCAGTGTTGGTCTCTCTCAAAAGTTATTAATGGTCTTAGATTGTTGTGTGAATACACTAGGGCTCCCATAAGAAAGGGTCACAGACCATGGTGGCTTAAAAAATTTTTTTCTCTCAGCTCTACTGGCTAGAATTCTGAGATCAAGGTGTCTTTGCCTTGTGTCATCATAAATTCATCTGTCTGTGTGACTGTGTTCTATTCTTCTGTCTTCTATTCTATGAGGGCAGCACACATCAATGACAATACAAAAGACCTTCTGTTATTTTAGTAATTTATTTAAAGGTTTCATTTGTAAATGCATTCACATACACGTTCTAGGCTTCTGGAAGTTAATATTTAAAAAATTAATATGGGAAGACAAAATCCATCCCATAATCTCCAAACATAATTGTTATGGTACTCATAGTCTTCCAACTCAATTTAAGTGCAATTCCAGAAGAATGTGGAGCACCCACCTTGAGTCAGAATATCTTACTGGGAGGTCCCCAGGTCTCTGACTTCTTTTCTTTAGTCAATTCTAGCTGACTTTATCCCCAGTAACTAACTCCCTCTGTGATTATCTTCTATAAATCTGTTGTCTATTTCCATGTCTTTCCTTCTTGTCCTGTATTACCTTACCCTCTGTGATTCTCTTGAAGTCTGTAATATATCTTTTAACATCTGTCCTAACCAGGGATAAATGTAACCAAAAGACAGTCAAATGACCAGGAGGAAAGGGGAAAGAGAAGAGGCATCAAGGCTAGTTCTTATGATCTAGACACAGGACATAAATGCACCAACAACTCAGACTTTTTAGGGTTTTTCCACAATAGTGAAAGTGAGCACAAGATTGCATCTCATGTAAGGACTCCGCCTAAGGGGGAATTGACATGACACAAACTCATTATCAATTATGAATTGATCATGATACAACTCATCATCAATTATATTACTCTTAAAAACTATCTGCAAGGAATTAGGGGCCAGAGCTCCAGTACTACAGGTAGCACATATGCCTTGTACGTGGCTGACCCTGGTTCAATCCCAAGCATCTCATATAGTCCTCTGAGGACCACCAGGGAGTAATTCCTTAGTGCAAAAGAAGAAGTGAGACCTGAACTTGCTCCCCAAAAAGTCAAAAAGAATCTTGATTTGCCTGTAATACCTAACCTATTAAAGGCCGTTTTATCATTCATTCTCAAAGTTAAAAATATATGTATCTGCAAGCACTAAGGTATCTATGAAATAGAAAATTATTGCTTGCTAAGGTCAGACACATGTACATGTTGAGGGAGAAAGGTAACGGATGACCTTGAGATTTGCTCTCCCCAGAACCCAACTCATGAATAGTGAGGACAAAGTGACATGACAGCTCTGATCACAGCTGCCTTATGAAAGGTGAAGATCTTATCTCCCGTTCTGTGGTGCCAGCTAGGTAGTTAACCTCTCCATACTGTGGTTCCCCCACTGGTAATGTGTTCATAATAATCCATGTCTTGTGGTTTCAAAGATAAAGTGGTTAAAATGCAAGTTCATGATTCAGCACAGAATCTTTGCATTAAAAAGCATCCCTCAGGGTTAGAGCTATAGTTACAGCAGGTAGGGCATTTGTCTTGCTTATGGCTGACCTAGGAACCCCAGCATCCCATATGGTTCACCTGAGCACTGCCAAGAGTAATCCCTGAGTACAGAGTCAGGAGTAACCCCTGAACATCATTGGTTGTGACCCAAAAAGCAAAAAAAAAAAATTAAAAATTGATAAATAAAAAACATCCTTTATTTATTATCACTGAAAAGACACCTGTGGCAAAGAAAGAGGAAGATTACTGCTTACTAAGATCAAGTTACATGTATGTGTTGGTGGGGTGAAAGGCAGACAGACAGCCTTGAATTCTCCCCAGAACCCAGTTACTGGCTTAGTGCAGATTAGATGGCCTTATCTGAAACTGGTGCCACAATGCAGCTCAGGCATATCTTCAGCTCTGACAATGGATGTCAAGGGAGAATGGAGAGCTCACCTTCCATTCTGCTGTGTAGCATGGTCATCTCTCCATGCCTAAGTTTCCCCAGTTACATTGCTTATATAATAATATGTGTCTTGTAATTTCAAAAAAGAAAGAAATTAAGATGCATATACAGAATCATCACACTACAAAAGTTTTCATTCAATCATCAACTTTAAAATATGGATGATTTGGCATAAGCATGTTATTTCTGGGAGCAATTCCTGAGCAAAGAGCCAAGAATAAGCTACCAACCACTGCCAGGTTTGGACAGTTAGAAACATGTGTGGTCTGCATTTGTTGTAATATCATTCAGCCATTTCTTTCTATCACAATGACATGGATAAAACTAGAGAACATTATACTAAACAGGGGAGAAAAATGACAGAAATACAAATGCATGAGCACATTTATATGAGTAATCTGAAATTTCAAATTCAAATAAATAAAAAAGGGAATTGTTAGGAATTGGAAGAAAGAGAAAACAAGAAGTTGATAATTACTTGGCATCAAGCTTCAGTCAAGTAAGAATAGCTACAGATAAGAACTCTGCTTTACCAAATTGTGCAGTGAACAATATTGTATCATGCCTTCAAACAGAAAAAGAGGGAGAGCAAGAGATGGGTGGGGAGGCTGGGGCAATGAAATTGGGGACATTGGTAGTGGGAAATATGTGCTAGTGAAGGGACAAGAGATGGAACATTGTGTAACTGGAATCTGATCATGAACAACTTTGTAACTGTGTATCTCACTGTGATTCAATAAAACAAAAAGCAGGGGTGGTCCTCAAGAAGCCAAGAACCCAACATGCTCACATTTATTCATAGATTTTCTGTAACTGCCTCCACAAAACAGTTCCTTCCCTTTAAAGGAGAGTGAGAGAGAATAGAACAGAGACGCAGAGATGGTTGTAGTTCTCCAAGCCCCTGGCTAGCTTCTCCCCTGGGTTTTCTACCACATTTCATGTCCTTATTTCTTTCCACTTCTTTCCTTGCTTCTCAAGAATTGCCAGAGTCCCAGCATGCCTTGCACAACTTTTGACCCAGTTACAGAACATAACTTTCAACTTAGCTTTGGTTTGCAGATCCAGACTTTGCTCCAGGGACTTACATCCTGGTTACAGCCACTCTTGATGCAGAGGACTCAGTGCCTCTTGTGACAGCATATAAATTACAATGAGTCCGTTCCTGTGTGTCTGTCCTCCAGCTCTGCCTCTCCACTCTGACATACTTAGAGAAACTTGACCACAGTCAGCTGTAATACATCATGGTTATTTTCAGCAAGAAGAAACCCTGCCTCAAACCACTGATTTCTAGGAACCTTAGTCTTTATTCCAGGAATTGTATTTGTGGAAGACACCATGGTGATGCCATGATTGCTGGAAGCTGCATTACTCTGTAGCTCACAAAACAGTACTGAGCTTCAACACAATGAGCCTAATTAGAGTTGGCCCCATCTACCAGTTAGTAATATTTTTGGTGTGGTGTGTGGCAGCACTAGTTGTTTTGTGGAAGAATATTCCTTCTTGAATTCTGGCTTTCCTAAGCCAGTCTTAACTTGGGATGATTTAAAAACCGACATTCCCAGCCTTGAACTTCTTTATGAACCTTGTCCCTGGATAGGAAGATGACGGCATCTTGACAATGTCTATAGAATTGAAGGAAGAGAGGTGATTCGTGTAGATCTCATACCTGGTGCTGTATTTTTTTTCAAATCTTAGAATCACAGTAAAGTTGTGTTTCTTAATCCTCCCTTGTGATGTGTTGCTGATGAAAAGATCAAATGCTCACACACATATTAAAAAGAACCCTTCAGCAAGACACTACATACCTCATTGTTTCAGGCTTTTAACTGGATCTGCAGATATGACAAAGACTCAGATCCTTCTCTTGATTTAGTGTATGTTAATAAAATAAAATAACAAACAGAATTTACACTAATTGTGTAAGGATTTTTAGACATATATACATGTGATAAAGTAAGTAATAGGAAAATTGTGCTAAGCAAAAGTAAGTTCCTTTTTGTTTGTTTTGTTTGGAGGGCACATCGGGTGATGCTAAGGGCTTGCTCTTGTCTGTGCACAAAGGTATCACTCATGATAGGCTCAGGGGACCATGCAGGGTAATAATGATCGAACCTGGGTTGACTATGTGCATATCAGGCACCCTATCGGTTGTACTTCACTCCACAAACATCGCTTCTTAACCCAAATCATCCAATCAGATTAATTTTCAAGAGATTTTCAATTGAGGTTTGAATTTGCTACAGAATTGTGCATGTCTATGGAAGACAAAGACTCAATAAGCCAAAAAAAAAGATTAAATTAAAAGTGGAAAATATACAGTGAAAAACTTCCAAATTTTAAACAACTTTACATATTATAAATGAAACACAAAATATAATGAGAAAATATTTTCCACTGATACATAGAAAATATGGCATTAATCATTTACAAGAATTTTAAATGAAAATTTTACAATGGAATATTAAGAAAGAAATGTGGAGAGGTCCCTTTCATGCTGGAGCCCTCATTCGAGGCATCAGAAAGGCTTCAGAAGAAACTTTCCCTTGGAAGCCTGTCTCACACCCTGCCCCCAGAACACCAATATTGTCTTTCAGATTTCTCAGTATCCTGTGACTACCTTAAGGTGCACAGTATGTCCCTTCTTTATTTCCCACTACAGCACACATTGGGCTCTTGCAGTAAACTCAGAGATTCTGGAGTGGCTTGGCTCTCCCCAAATATTTATGCTAATAATAACTTAATCCTAGTTCCAATCACCCATTTCCACAAAAACACACAAAGGGAGGTCTAATAATAAGAAATCACAGAATCATAAATTATAGCCAGAGGAGACTAGGTCAATGACCTAGAAAGTCTTCCTGGAGCACTAATACAAAATTCTAAACAACAAGTAATTCGGAATATCGCCAGGAGAGAAGGATGAGAGCAACAACAATATGAATTCCTCAGAGATTTCCCGGGGATGGGGGTGAATTAGAAAGATTCACATTCAGAATGAATGCAAGAGATGCAATGGGGTAGCAGTGTAGAACTCCTTCAAGCTTTCTGAGTGAAGACTCTAGGCTTCAGACTCAACTAGTACTAACCAATCGTATAAACTCTCAGATAAGAATGTTAGAGATAACATGCTGAAGATGTTTAATGAGCCCAAAGAAACAATAGCACAGATACAATAATGCATGATGTCAGAAGTGAATAAAGTACAATCAGAAGTGAGAGAACTAAAGAATTTGGTAATTGAAATTAAAAAACTCAATGAAGGCCTTGATGAAAGCAGAGCTAATAGCAGCTACTGATAAAATTATTGAATTACAATACAGGAGGAAGATAACCTCTAGGAAACAATAGAATATGCAAAAAGGTCTTAAATTGAGTAAAGAACACATGAGATAACTATGGGACAAGTTCAGAAAAAAACATAAGAATTGTTGCAATCACTGAGAAAGAAGAAGGCAATTTAAATAAGGAGTCAGTAATCAAAGAAATTATAGCTGAGAAGTCCCCAGAGTTGAAGAGTGCATACGCCCAGATTCAAGCGGCCCAAACCCAGCCAAAAGAAACCCAAATATAAACACTCCAAGACACATCTTAATCAGAAAGATGAAAGTCAAAGAAAATTGTGGAATATTGGAAGCAGCAATATTAAAGAAGAGAATTACATACAAAGGAATAACATCCTTAGGATTCACTGCAGATTCTTCAATTGAGACTCTAAGGGCCAGAATAAAATGGTGGAATATTTTTTTAAAACAAAAAGAAATCTCAATGATATGAACATCTTGGGCCTAAGCAATAGTCCAGTGGGCAGGGCATTTGCCTTGCACACAGATGATCTGGGTTCGATCCCCAGCATCCCATATGGTCCCCTGAGCACTGCCAGAAGTAATTCCTGAGTGCTGAGCCAGGAATAACCCCTGAGCATCACTGGGCATGACCCAAAAAAGAAAAAAAAAGATATGAGCACTTCACTGAGAATTGCCTATTCAGCTAGACTATCGTTCAAGTTTGAAAGAATTTCCTAGATAAGTAACAGTATAGAAACTTCATAGCCTTGAAATAAACATTGTAAGAAATATTGAAGGGACTTCATTAAGACGAGACAAACTTAAAAAAATATTATAACTTTCATATATTAATGATAAAATGTCCTTTATGTCAATAATCTCACTCAAAACCAGTAGTTTAAATGTAATCAAGAAACATCTAGTGGCACAAAGGAGGAGAAAACTGAACCCAATTTTCTTTCTGCTGGTCGTTAGAGACACATGTGAATAGTTAAGGCAAGCAAAGATTAAAATAGAAGGTTGTAAAATAGTCTGAAGAGCAAAATAATTACTTAAAATTGTCAGGTAGCCATATCAGACCAAATAGGCTTCAAGTTAAAACAAGTATAAGGGACAAGGACTGTCTTTATTAATGGTCTAGATATATACAACATGAAGAACTCACACCCTTAAAGATCTATGTTCAGAATGAGAGACCATCAGAACACTTAAAATAATTGCTAACAGACCTGAAGGAGGATACTGGCTGCAACACAATATTAGCTGGAGTCTTCAATACTGCTCTATCATCTCTGGGTAGATCAACAGACAAAAACATAAAAATGAAATGCTTTGAAGGAAGAAATGCAAGAGAACTTAGCAGATATATATATATATGTATATATGTGTATATATATACATATATATATGTCTATATATATAGACCTACATACATACCAGAGGTATATTAGATATATATCATAAGCTATATATAGAGTGAGAGAGAGACATATATGTGTCTCTCTCATAAATATATATGAGACATATGTATATATATAAAAATATATAAATATATATACAGACCAGAGACTGTTATATTAAGTAGTATCATAAGGTGCCATTGTTAAAATACCAAGTCCTGGCAATTTCCTACTCATTGAGGGAAGCAATGGGCAAAAAATGAAGTGCAAACTATCGTGACTTTAGAAGGTCACCTTTAAGTCTGCCTTCAATCGGCTGTGCAATATCCACCTCTGCTCTTCATGTACCTATTGAATGCCAATGTGCTCCCTAACTGTCCTTAATGTCTTTGCCAACTTAAACAATGTTCACACATTGGGAAGCCTGGGTAGCCAGTAATAGTGCTTAAATAAATGACCTGCCTGTGAGATCACTAATGACTGCCCAGGTAACTCTAAAGCTTCAATAGTGCTTGCCTATTTGTCTACTTATTTGTCTCATTCTTTGTGATCAGCCAAGCTGGCCAGTGCTATAAAATGAACTATAGAACTAGTTTGGCAGGAATCATGAGAGTCCTGAAATATACTATTAACAGTACCATAAATCACAGGGGCCTAAATCACTGTATATCACTGTCTTCCCGTTCATCATCGATTTGCTCGGGGCGGGCCCCAGTAACATCTCCATATGTCCTGTCTCATGCTAGTAGAACCCAAGGCATCTGCTTGCTCCAGGAACATAAAGAGCCTCAATGCATTCCGGAATGAGTCTATAATTGTTACTGGTATTTGGCATATATATCAAATACAACACGGGTAGCTTGCCAGGCTCTGCCGTGCAGGTAGCATACTCTTGTAGGCATCTCTAAGTTCAGTATTTATTGATGAACCACGCGGCCACAAGTGGCCGTGGCGAGCCGGTGCTGATAGGCTGGCCTGCTGGGTGGAGGTCTGACGAGAGAGAAGTCCAGATGTGGAAAATGGAGGTCCTCATGGAGTGGGGGGGTCGCCTGGCTTGTTGCGAGAAGTTCTGCTGGGATGGTGGGCCAGACTAGAACTCCACCATCCTCTCCCAGGCGCCTCGTGAGCAGCTGGTCACAGGGCCTAAATAGATTTTTTTTTTAATTTTAAGACAAAAAGAAAACAGAGGAAGCTTCCTTTAACTTGTTGGAGAGTCTCTACTTTTACTAAAAAGCGTCTGCACCTCAAAAGAAACAGTGACCAAGATGCAAAGACAGTCCACAGAATGGGAAAAGAATATTCACCCAATACACATCTGATAAGGGGTTAATATCCAGAATATATCCTGCACTGGTAGAACTTTTGCAAGAAAAAAAAAAAAGCCAACCCCATGAAAAAATGGGAAGAAGAAATGAACAGAAACTTCGACTGTCGGGGAATGGCCGCGGGGGTCCCCGGACAGTGTCAGGGCAGAAGTTTTCTTCTACCTCCGAGGACACCGGAGAACAGATGAAAACTCACGAGTCCGGTGCAGTTCCAAAAAGGCTTTTAATAGTACAAAAGCTCTTCCACAGCACTCCAATATAATGAACAAACTCTAGCTCTGGTCTGAACTTAGACCATACAAGAGAGCCTAAGTCTCCCCACCAAAGAGAGAGGACCTCACCCTAGCTGAGTCTTACCTAGAAAAGGGAGCAAAAAAAGGCCAAAGAGCAAAAAGCCAAAACCAAAAGCTGCAAGGCTGAGGGAGCCAAAAGCCGAAAAGCTAAAAGGCCCAAAAGGTGGAAGTGTAAGGGGCCTCAAGTCAGCCCCTTATATACACCAAAGTAATCCAATCGGGAGGGTCATGTCAACAAAGAACTCTAAACAGAGTGTAGTGCCACACCCTATTGCAGGTATAAACAAAGGTTATGCCAAGGTCTAATCCTTTCTACCAAGATTATCTCTTATGTAAAACACTGGAGAGAGAGAGAGGGGCTGATATAAAGTAATACATCTTAACTTCATGAGCTTCATGTAATCTAGATGGTACCCACAAGGTCCTTATTATTATCTGCACCAGGGTGATTCTGAGTATCTTGTTCTCGACTGACACCGTGTACTGAAAGGGGGTCACTCTTCGCCTGCTTAGAGCAAACTAGTATGATCCTTCCTGATGGTCTTCCCTATAGTCTCAACGTAGCTAGGGTGGTAGTCTCCTGGTAAATTCTAACTGTCCCATGCTGGGTGCAGTGGGTATAGAGAGGAGCTGTGCCCAATCTAGAAAACATAGAAGTCTTCAGAGATATGTAAGTCAGAAGTTATTCAATCAAGGTGACTTCTGTAACTGCCACACACTCTAGCAGTGTTTACAGAAGAGAGGTCTCATTGGAATGAACCTTGCTTAAATAAGATTAAACTGGGAGTGGGCAAAACAACAAAGCTCCCAGGTTTGCTAAACCTGTCCTCCAACATTCAA